>JAODAL010010043.1:0-45000 GCA_025379985.1 Phyllomedusa bahiana
CCCCCGGTTTTCCGAATGCAAAAATATACCTTTAATCCAATGTGAATCCAACACTGATCTGACGCTCCAGCGTTCTCTCCAGTGTTCACTTTTTGACAGCACATGACCGCTGCAGCCTAACAGTAGTCACATGCCGCTCCATTCCATTGGCATCATCGCTCACACATGCAGCAAAGGAATGCTGGGAGTAGTAGTTTCGCTAGAGCTACAGACTAGAGAGCACTGTTTTATGACATGTAAGAGTTGTAGTCTCCTGTAATTGCAGTGTGTAGTCTAACGTTGAGAAGAGACAGTTAATATAATATTTTTAATATACTTATGGATTAGGGTTTATAGCGTAGTGCTGCAGACTAGTTCCTGACTGAACTATTCACATCCAATCATGAAAGTATCAGAACTATGTCTTGTTTTATCTCTTAACCTCCTTTGTATTGCTGTTTGATGTCTTTAATAATTAACAAGCCCATAATTGTTACTGTTAAGGATGTGTCTGCTAACAAGCTTGGTGATTGTTTCCACTGACAACCAAAAGAATTGTGGATGCAGCTCAGTGTAATAATATGAGCTAGAACTCGGGATCATGTAATTGTAGAATGGTGAGATCACGCTACATGGTCGAATGTATAGAAAGTGGAAACGTGCATTTGTATATATCAAGAATATATAACATTTTTAAAGGGGTTATTAAAGGGCTTGTCTCACTACATTGATTCATCTTACCTCAGTCCTGTTTTCTTGGTTTCACTTTGAATTCAGGGGGGTGTTTACTGGATTCTTCTAGGCTGCAGTAGAAGCCAGGTCTGTAGCTATAGCAACCAGTGCTGGCAGCCTATCAGGATAGATCAAACAGGTCTTTAGCTATATAGCGACCTGAGGAGCTGATGCAGCCCATACAAGAGGGGATATCTCAGAATAGGTAGGAGACACTGTTCATGGACATATATTGCAAAGTGACTTGTTTTTGCAAGATCTTTAACATAAAAAGCAATCCTTGTAGTGAGACAACCCTTTTAATTGACATAAACACAGTAGCTCATAAAGGAAGTGACAAATCATGAGCTGGCTTGGTCAATATATACTGTGCGGGATAGGCTGTCTGCACACATATCCCTCATTGATTTCATAATAGGGAAGATTTATCAGAGTTGTAAAAGGGATGATTATTAGGAGTAAGGGTGGCAGTGTATCTTAAACTGCACATTTTGTAACCTGTTTGTGTGCTGCTGTGATGAAAGTGTATTGTGAGTAGAGAAGTGACACTATTGAGAATAGGCAACATGGAGACTGTGGAGAACCACATGCCATTGATCGTCAGCTACAAAGGTAGAGTAGACTGACATGCTACAGTGGGGAAACTCAACACCAAAGTGAACCAGGGGGCTACAAGATATGTGCCTAAAGCAACAGTTTGACAAACACTATTGCAACACCCTGCAACCATTGCTGGAGGAACAAAAGCTGGTGGTGGCAACGTAAAAGGAAAATGTAAATATATATATATATATATATATATATATATATATATATATATATATATATATATGTGTATATATATGTATATAATATATATATACACTCACCGGCCACTTTATTAGGTACACCTGTCCAACTGCTCGTTAACACTTACTTTTAATCAGCCAATCACATGTCGCAACTCAGTGCATTTAGGCATGTAGACATGGTCAAGACAATCTCCTGCAGTTCAAACCGAGCATCAGTATAGGAAGAAAGGTGATTTGAGTGCCTTTGAACGTGGCATGGTTGTTGGTGCCAGAAGGGCTGGTCTGAGTATTTCAGAAACTGCTGATCTCCTGGGATTTTCACGCACAACCATCTCTAGGGTTTACAGAGAATGGTCCGAAAAAGAAAAAACATCCAGTGAGCGGCAGTCCTGTGGGCAGAAATGCCTTGTTGATGCCAGAGGTCAAAGGAGAATGGGCAGACTGGTTCGAGCTGAAAGGCAACAGTGACTCAAATAGCCACCCGTTACAACCAAGGTAGGCAGAAGAGCATCTCTGAACGCACAGTACGGCGAACTTTGAGGCAGATGGCTACAGCAGCAGAAGACCACACCGGGTGCCACTCCTTTCAGCTAAGAACGGGAAAAACTGAGGCTCCAATTTGCCCAAGCTCATCGAAAATTGGACAGTAGAAGATTGGAAAAACGTTGCCTGGTCTGATGAGTCTCGATTTCTGCTGCGACATTCGGATGGTAGGGTCAGAATTTGGCGTCAACAACATGAAAGCATGGATCCATCCTGCCTTGTATCAACGGTTCAGGCTGGTGGTGGTGGTGTCATGGTGTGGGGAATATTTTATTGGCACTCTTTGGGCCCCTTGGTACCAATTGAGCATCATTGCAACACCTTGTTGAATCTATGCCACGAAGAATTGAGGCAGTTCTGAAGGCAAAAGGGGGTGTACCTAATAAAGTGGCCGGTGAGTGTATATATAACCATGTTCGATCATTCATCTCTAAAGGATGTCTATATCATGGTATCTGTTGAGGTACCTTTTCCTACTGACAGATACCACATATAATGCTGTGAGAACAGTCCCTTACTGCACTTATTTTATATGACTAAAAAAATCATTTTTTAAGCAGTTGAACAAAGCACTGTTTACATTACTTCCTAAATATAGCGTTATTATTCAGTCACTGTACGTTGGTATTATTCAGCACTGTATGATGACACTGTGTACCACTGCTAGTTAGGCACTACAAGATATATCAAAAACGTACAGTGATGGCTCTGTTTATTATGGTGATATAGGCACTTACGAAAGTGTTAATAAAGCAACATATGGCACTTAATGTATGACACTTATTATTAGGCACTATGTGGTAAGATTATTCATGCATTGTAGTAGGACGGTATCTTAAACATCTAGGCCAGAATGCACCTTCTTCCCATGATCCTTAGGTAAATCCCCTACTCTCTTGGTTGCTTTAAAGTGTTTGCAGCATAGATACGCTCTGCGCCTCCATAACGAAATGCGCCTATTGAGGCGCATAGCACATCACTACAAATGTATATGTGTTAGACGCATTTCACATTTTACAAGTATGTGTTAGGCGCATTTCATATACTTGTAATAATAAGCTATATAAGCTATGTGCCTCTGTGCACGATGTGCCTCGATAGGGGCATTTCATAAAATACCAATATTATGCTATTTGCTGAAAATATTGCTAATAGAGGAATAAAAAATTTCATTGGTAGAGTATTTAATGCCCCTATCGAGGCACATCACGCACAGAGGCACATAGCTTATTATTACAAGTATATGAAATGCCCCTAACACATATACATTTGTAATGATGTGCTATGAGCTTCAATAGGCACATTTCGTTATGGAGATGCACAGTGCATCATTTGTAGGCACATTGGGCCTGATTTATCAAAACTGTCTAACAGTAAGAATGTCTTAGTTGCCATGGCAACCAATCAAAGCTCAGCTTTTATTTTTGAAACAGCTGTGGAGAAATGAAAGCTAAGCCCTGATTGGTTGCTATGGGCAACTAAGACAGTCTTACTGTTAGACAGTTTTGATAAATCAGGCCCATTATGTTTACTGTGCAAGATATACCTGACGCCAGATTTTGATAGGGTCGGACTTTCTGGTGCACTTTACACTTATTTAATGCGCCTAAAAACTGACGTAGCACCGCCAAAATTCGGAGATCTCGCCCTCAAAGTTTTATTTCTTCTGAGTCACTTTCAACTATGAAAGATGATTGAGATCTATATTCAAGTCAAAAATATAACCAATTTTACTTCTGGAAATACAAAAGAAATCCATTATAACGATTCCATATGAAGCATACGGATAATAGGATGACCTACTTTCTCTGCCTATCTACAAATAAGTAATGAGACAACTTGTGCCTGGCCTCCTCTCTCATCTACATGGCCTGCCTCCGTTATCTGCTTGTATCTTTACATTTGTTGTATGTTGAAGGAGTTATGCTTCCTGAAAATTTGCAATACTCTAATAATAGAACTGACTTTCTATTTTGTCTTTAGGATGCAAAACACCAGGAGCCGTGGAATTTGTTTAGAATAACAGACAATGCTCATGTATTTTTCCTCACAGAACAGAGATTGGTTCATAGTAAAATCTGCAGTAGTTGACAGGGGTTTTCCCATCTCATTAATAAGCTTTAACTAACTGCCAATCGCCCGTTGAAATTAAATGTCCGGGCCGTGGCTGTATATCTCTACACAGACATTCTGTAACTAATTGTACAGCTGCACGGGTGGAGAGCCAGCTGTCAGTGATAGTCGGGCTCTCCACTGAAAAGATAGGAATAGTTTATTCAATGTGTAGATTTTATTCCAGCATCATGACGTCCACAATTCTTTTGAATAGAACTTTCTTTTTTTAAGTATTTAGTAAAATACAGTCATTTAAGCACTACACGTTTTCTGTCAGACACACTTAAGGCATCAACCCGTTTTCGTGGCTGTTCAGCCCTTATTCATTGCTCTTCATCAACGACAGCATCAAATACGGGTTGATGCCCGAAACACATCTGTCAGAGAACGTGTAGTGCTGAAATAACTGCTGTATTCTAATGAATACTTAAATAAAAAAAAGAGTTTTATTCATAAGAATTTTGGACGTCATGGTGCTGGAATAAAGTCTACACATTGTGCATCGCTCCATGGATTCTCGGGGTATATTCCGTGCACCAGCACCTGGAAGGAGAAGATACTCCAACAGGTGAGCAGGGAACCAAAGGATATATATGAGGGATAGTTTATTATCATCCCTGCCTTTCTGATCACTGTACATACAGCACTCAATGGACAGGCAGGAAACCTGAAGACTTCCTGCATCCTGGCCCAGCGGTCACATGACTGCTGAGGCTCACTGACTGCAAGATCTGCTGGGTCTTATTGGACCCAGATCAGCCTTGGAGTCAGTACAGGGGATGTGCTTTTGCTTTAACTGGGGCCGATGTATCAAAAAAGCAAATATATTGTATAGCTTTCAAGGTTTACCACACATTTCAGGGATTGAGATGGTGAACTTTTCTCTATACCTCATCAGAGGATGAGCGTGCTTGTAAGAAAGTGTCCGTGAAATGTGCTGTAAGCCTAGAAGGTTATACAATGTATTTGCGTTTTTGATACAAGGTAAAGATTTATTCAACGATATTTTGTTGCCAATATCTATTTGAATTGCCAATATATCAGCCCCAGTTATAGGGGAAATCAGAAAAAAAGTGATGTAAAACTGCCCCCCCTCCCCCCCACACACACACACACAAAATAAAATATTATTAAAATTAACTCCTTCCTCCTTCAATGTGAAGGGCTTTAATGTCCCGGAAAAACGGTCCCGGATACTGTACGAAATGCACAAAAACAGGTAACACATTTTATGCCTGCAGGAGACACATTTTATCTTGAATCATCTGCCCGCCCTAAAAAACAAATATTTCCCTGTCTGGTGCCATTGCAGTAGCGCAGATGCTAAAATAAAAGGGGTAGCGGTTCTATTTCATAAATCCCTCCCACATCAAATTATAGATATTAAGACAGATCCTGATGCGAGATACATATTTATAAGATGTATCTTACAAGGTGCCTCCTATACAATTGCAAACCTATATGTACCAAATCAGGGCCAGTTATCTTTTCTAAATAGGGTCTTGGATGACTTAACACTTTTTGCACAGGGGGAGATAATTCTCTGTGGAGACTTTAATATAGCGCTACGGCCTGTGCTAGATACTTCTTCTGGCCATTGCACGGTTCCACTTAATAAGCGTAATAAGATTAAAAAACTGTTGCATGAGATGCAGCTATTTGACGTTTGGCGTCTTATGAACCCCGAGGTTAGAGACTACACGTATTACTCCCCACCACATAAAGTATATAGTCGTATAGACTATATATTTTTACAACATCCCCTCCTCCCCAGGGCTAAGAGGTCGTCTATTGATGATATTTTGCATTCAGACCACGCTGCAGTACATTGTTTGCTACATATGCCTTATGCCACGAGGAAATCCTTTTCATGGAGACTGAATGAGACGCTGCTCAATGACTCTCTGTGCATCTCTGATCTTAAGCAATCTTTTCGGCACTTTGTGGAAGATCATGCGAACGATGATACCCTCCCGCACTTTAAATGGGAATCCCTAAAGTGTGTGCTTCGAGGTGTGCTCATAAAACATGGATCGCGATTGAAAAAAGAGGCAGCGACTCGCTTGAATACTCTGTTAGACCGGCTGCACGCGCTGGAATCGGAGCATAAGCGAGCAGGGAATGAGGAGGTTTATAGGGAGCTGCTTCAGGTTAAACATGAGGTCCGCAGAGTGCTTGAACAGAAAAACAAACGATACAAACAGCTATGTGCCCATTCTTTCTACGAATGGAGCAACAAACCAAGCCGGATGCTGGCCAGGGCACTCAGGGAAAAGAGGGCGTCTTTGTTCGTCTCCTCGATTAAAGATAAAAAAGGGAAGGTGTCACACCTAACCTCGGATATCCTGGAGGCATTCCGTTCATATTATCACGACCTATATAACCTGCCCAAACCACCCTTGTTGTCAAGTCCAAATAAATTAGATGACTACTTGAAAAAAACGGCGCTCCCCACGCTGGATCCGGAAAGATTGGCCCTGCTGGAAGCTCCATTCTCGATGGAGGAATTGCAAGCAGCCATTGCATCCCTTCCATCCGGAAAGAGCCCGGGTCCAGACCGTGACACCGCAAAATTCTATCAATCACTTCGAGATGAGCTAGTGGGCCCCATGTTGGACTCATTTAACTCTTTTTCCTTCTATAATAATCCTTCGCCGCATTTTCTTTTAGCGTATATTACAGTAATTCCAAAAGGAGGGAAGGACCTCCTCTCCTGCACTAGCTATAGACCCATCTCCTTGCTTAATGTAGATGCGAAATTACTAGCCAAACTTTTAGCAATGAGATTGAACACTATATTACAGGACCTCATCGGCCTAGATCAGGTGGGTTTTGTTCCCACGCGCGAAGCGCGCAACAACACGCTGAAAACATTCTCAATTGTGCAGTATATGAAGGAAAAGGAGATAACTGTGATGATGCTTTCTCTCGACGCTGAGAAAGCATTCAACAGAATTGATTGGTCTTTTCTGCAAGCGGTCCTGAAACAAGTGGGTTTGGGACCCTTGATGTTACAACGGATCGCGGCCTTATATCAAAACCCCTGTGCCCAAATCCGAATCAACAGCACCTTGTCTGCTCCTGTTCCGATACGCAACGGCACCAGACAGGGATGCCCCCTTTCACCCATATGATTTGTTTTAGTGATGGAACATCTACTGCAGGAAATAAGGCTTAACCCAGACATCAAGGGTATCCAAGTAGGGAGCTCGCAGTTTAAATGTGCTGCTTACGCAGATGATCTCTTGCTATACATTACCCAGCCACTTATCTCCCTGCCTAATCTGCTGACGTCTCTGAAGTTGTTTGGCGCATTGTATAATTTTAAAATTAATTTTGCTAAATGTACTGCACTGGGCATAAATATGGATAAACCACTGGTGGCCAGGTTGAAAGAGAGCTTTCCTACATGGTCCAATCGTGCCTTTAAATACCTTGAGGTTTTACTTAGTCTTTAGTGTGCCACTGATTTATGTATTAGATGTAAACTATTGCCTTTTCAGTGTGCACCTATGCTTACGTTTTCAAAGTATATTTTAGATGTGCACAGCCTTTTATGTTTTGTAGTCTATTTGAGAGATGGCAATCTCATTGGCTTGCTGCACTCAGCCACCTCTTTTAAATCAGTGCAGGATAACTCAATTGCAGGTTCCTATCACTCCTGGGGAAGTGGCAGTCTGTATGGACTCCTAGTAAGGTAACATGTTTTAGTGTAGGGACTCACCTGCTCTGGGAACCCCTTGACGTTTTGGGAGGTGAGCTTAATACAATCTTTGATCAAATACTGTAAACTAAGAGTCCCAGGTTTTTCCTATTTTCCTTAGCAGTAATGCATTTCCTATTTTCCTATATACCTTGAGGTTTTACTTAGTCTTTAGTGTGCCACTGATTTATGTATTAGATGTAAACTATTGCCTTTTCAGCGTGCACCTATGCTTACGTTTTCAAAGTATATTATAGATGTGCACAGCCTTTTATGTTTTGTAGTTTAAATATTTGGGCGTCCTTATTCCTGTTGACCTTCGGGAGGTGTTTGAGCTTAATTTTACATCCCTGCTGAACTGTATATCTGCTGATCTGATGCGATGGAATGTTAAAGATTTCTCCTGGCTAGGAAGGATAAGCATAGTTAAAATGAATGTCCTGCCCCGTCTCCTGTATCTCCTTCAGGCCGTACCATACTTCCTGCCTCAATCGTTCTTCAAATTGGTGGACAAGCAACTAAGTCACTTCATATGGGCGGGTAGAAAAGCAAGGATTGCCAAACGAATTCTTATAAGGGATAGACAAGACGATGGGCTTGCTTTACCGGACATAAAAGCTTACTATCAGGCAACTGTCGCGGTGCGGCTAGTAGACTTCCACCAGTATCACTCCACTAAATTGTGGGTGCGCTTGGAGGAAAGTATGCATAAGGCGCCACTCTCTCTCTCGGGTCTTCCTTGGCTACCAGCATCCTTGCTCCCATTAGCATCCGTACTCAAGCTTCCCTGGGTGACCAGACACACTATTCAAGCCTGGCGCATTTATGGCACTGATCCCGACTGGTGGTCCTTTGACCCCGGTGACAGATAACCCGAACATGGGTATGGTTTGTCACCCGACCATTGCCCCAGATGGGTCCTATAAGAGACCGGTGCTGTTTGCTGATGTGCTTACTACTCAGGGACTGAAGACCAGGACAGAAATTAATGATACCTCACCATCCCTGTTTCTGGCCTGGTTTGGCTACATGCAGATTTCTCATTATTTTGCCACTCAGAAGAGCGCTCTAGATTTTCACAGACCGCTGACTCCCTTTGAGAAGGTTTGCATGGCCAATCCTCCTGGGGGACATCTAAAATATACAGCCTGATCATTTTATCCTTATCAGACTTTAAGCCCACATACCAATTAAGTTAGGAAAGTGAATTGGGAATATCAATTTCAGAAGACGACTTGCATAAATCAAGTAGACTACAAGAGGTGAACTTTAAAGTATTAAAACGCTGGTACAGGGTACCGTCGCTGCTGGCTGTCATTTATCCTCAAGCGTCTAGTATCTGTTGGAGATGCGGGAAGGCTGAAGGGACGATGTCCCACATTTGGTGGGGATGCCCAACAGTGTGGGTCTTCTGGTCCGAGGTATTACGGATCATAGATCTGGTCACAGGGATCAGGTTGCGGAATGAGCCTGCAGTGGTGCTTCTGCAAATAATCCCTTTACCCTTGCATGTTCTTAGGGGCCACATTCTCATCTTTATGCTCAGTGCAGCTAGGGCTTTGATTCCACGTTTGTGGAGGTCAACGGAGACTCCCTCCATATCTGCGTGGTTTACCGAGCTCTCCTCTATTCAGCGTATGGAAGAGATACGTGCCGATCATAATCAGTCCCACGATAAATTCGTGGCTACTTTGTCGAGCTGGCTGATTTTTAACAGCTCGGTGGACTATGCACAGGTCCTAACCACATAGAGGCATGTACCTCCCAGATGCGGGGATTGTTCTGGGCAGAAATAAGTGGTCAGTGGGCAGTGTCAGGTGACCGTTTCTTTTCTTCTCTTATGTCATTTGGGGCACTCCCCATACTTCCTGGATCGAAGACACTCTTCGAGCATTTTAATGTTATGGTCGACGGTAGTTTGTACGTTCTTTTCACTTATTACCTATTTCTATTGCATTCCACAAAGGTTAGCTTCTGTGCCTCCAATGGCAATATCCACCCATAATAGACCAGAAATTATCTAATCCCTCAACTATGGGGGCATTATCTGATAGCCTGATATCGTACCATATACCCCGGATTTGGGGATTGACACGTATGCTTATGATTAAAGGAGGTGATGTCTCTTGGTGAGGGAACAGGTGACTGTAGAGTTGGATGTATTGCTACTTATTGTGTATGTGACATTACTGTGGATGTTATCTGATGATGTTGCGGAAAATTGTACTTCATGTTTGTTTTTCAATAAAGCCTTTTTGAATATGTAAAATTAACTCCTTAACGACTGCCCGCCGACTTTTGATGTCGGCTGGTGCGGGTCGTTCATCTTCAGTGACGTCTTTAGACATCTCTGCAGACAATGGAGTTTGCGGCTCCGAGCGCCGCAACTGTGCTGAGATTGGGGCTGTACTACACAGCACTGATCCCAGAGCATCCCCTGCGAGAATCGGGGAGCAGGGGAAACCTCCAAATCCCGGTGCTTTAACCCTTTGACTGCGGCGGATTGTCACCGCAGCGCAATCAAAGGGTTCCCCTGCTCTGTCGGGTGATCGGAACACCTGGTGACCCGACAGAGCCCGGGGAATGGCTGCACAGTCAGCTCTGGGAGCCTAGAGTAGCTCCAGGGTTGTCTGTGTAACAAGCCAGTAATCAGGGCAGACAGTGTGCTGTTCTGATCACTGCCTGTGTCAGACTGACACAGACTATAATGTATTAGCATATTATTATTATTTATTTTTGAGCGCCCTTGGTTCCAGGGCGCTGTACATTCAGGTTACATACATAACATGGGTCAAACAAGTACAAAAGTGACCAATTAATAACTAACAACTAAAAGGAAGATGGGAAGAGACAGAAGGTGAGGGGCAGACATGGTTGTGGATAGTGTAGTGACAGCAGGGTTATTGTTGGGTATAGGAAATCCTGAAGAGATGGGTTTTCAGGTTGCTTTTGAGGCTGGTGAGAGTGGGGGAGAGTCTGATGTGTTGGGGCAGTGAGTTCCAGAGTATGGGAGAAGCACGGGAGAAGTCTTGGAGACGGTTATGTGAGGAGTTGACACGGGAAGAGCAGAGAATAAGGTCCTGTGAGGAGCGGAGATTGCATGAGGGGAGATATCTGGAGATTAAGGCAGATATGTAAGGAGGCGAATGGTTATGGAGAGCCTTGTAGGTCAAGGTTGCTAACTTGAACTGGATTAACTGGTCTATGGGAAGCCTGTGAAGGGATCGGCAGAGGGGAGAGGCAGAGGAGTATCGAGGAGAGAGGTGAATCAGACAGGCGGCAGAGTTAAGGATGGATTGGAGGGGAGCGAGTGTGCTAGCTGGGAGGCCACAGAGAAGGATGTTGCAATAGTTTAGTCGTGAGATGACGAGGACATGGACCAGCATTTTTGTGCTTTCGAAGTTAAGGGAATGAGCGGATACGGGAGATATTTCTCAGGTGGAGGCGTCAGGCAGAGGTGGGTTTGGATGTGCGGTTTGAAGGACAGATTGGAGTCAAGAGTTATCCCAAGGCAGCTTTTTTGTGGAGTGGTGAGAGAGTGTAAGCCATTGAAGTGATAGAGAGATCAGGTGGAGGGATGGAGTGGGACGGGGAAAGATGTTGAATTCAGTTTTCCCCACTTTTAAAGCTTCAGGAGACGTGAGGAGAAGAAGGTGATATGGACGAAAGACAGTCAGGAATCCGGGAGGAGTAGAGAGGTAATTATTGGGCGGAGATGTAGAGTTTGGTATCATCAGCATACAGATGGTATTGAAACCCATGCAATGCTATTGTTGACCCAGACCAAGAGTGTAGATAGAAAAGAGTAGTGGGCCCCAGGACAGACCCCTGGGGGACACCAACAGAGAGCGGGCAAGGGGAAGAGGTGGTGCGTGAGTGCGAGACGCTGAATGTCCGATCAGTGAGGTATGAGGAGATCCAGAAAATAAATAATAATTAGCATATATTAAAATGCTAATACATTATTAAGTGTAAAAAAAAAAATTACAAAAAATGTAAAACAGTTCTCCCTTCAGGGGATTTAAAAAACAAGTAAAAAAAAAAAAAAAAAAAAAAAGTGTAAAAAAAAAAAAGAATACAAAAAAAAATAAAATAAAAAATATTAATAAAATATTTAAATTTTGCATATATTTACACAAAAAAAACCTACCCAAAATATTAGGTCTCCACAAGACCCTTTAATTTAAATTGTAGAATTAATCTAACAAATTATTAAGTGTTTAAATGTGAATGGGTGTAAAAAAATTAAAAAAAAAAAAACCATTTTAAAAAATAAAAAAATTCTGTAATTATTTATAAGTGAACTTAAACTATTCCCCCGTAAAGTAAACTTGTCTCGAATAAAAAGAAGCCTCATCCAACCCGCGTCATTGAAAAAAAATTAAAAAGTTACAATAGAGATGGCGAGAATCGATTCTAACGAAGTGGATTCGTTTTAGAATTTCAGGAAAAATTCGGTTCGGAACGAGTCGAACTTTGGGTACTTCGGGGTTGAACGAAGTGTGCTCTTGATTGATTAAAATGGCTGCGAGCAACATGGCGTACATGGGGCCAAAGCACTCTGGGAGGAAGAAGGGCTAGCCTGATGAATGTGCAGAGTAAGCCAATCAGGCCCGGCGGGATTGTGACGTCACCGCATTAAAAAGTCCGGGCACGACCCCGGGAGCTCACACTCCTCCCTGTGTCATCGGGGGGGTTGTGCGCGGCTGATGCTCTTATAAAAGAATTGATTTTTTTAGCGATTTCTGTGGGTGTCTCGTTGTTCGAGAATGTTCTTTTAATGTTCATTTTTTTTTTTTTTGGGGGGTTTTGGATCTGAAATCGTGTGCTCCACTGCAGTCATATCATTCCAATTTCCAAGTGGGATTAAGCATTTCTTTTGTATTCTTTAAAGAACAGGTTTTTAAAATTTAATTACCACTTCATTTTTGGCCCTGCTAATTCTATTGGCAATTTCACCGGGGGTTTAAATTTAAGCTTTTGTTTTGGGGTGTGTGACAAAAATAAACCGTTTTTTTCAACGCCAAAATATATAAATTTTTCCTTTTGCCAAAATTCATCCCCCGAAGGTTAATTAAGCCTTTTTGTGCTTTTACATTTAGTAAAACAAAAAGGGTTTTTTAAAAAACGACAATCAAGTAAATTTTTTCCTGGCCATTTTGGAGGAATTTTATACCCCAAGGGGTTACCCAAGCTTGTTCTGGGTTCATTTGGAGTCAAAAACGGGTTTTAAAATTTTCATTACAGATATCATCATAAAAACAGTTCTGTAATTTTGAAAAAACGTTGTCAGAAGAGGGTGGAGGCTCTGCCCCTGCGAGGGCAAGGCACAAAACATTCCGGGAAAAACGGGGCCCAGGTCGCAGCACGCAAGGGGGCGTTGCAGCCGGGGTCACTCGGGGGAGGCCACAACGCCGCGTCATCTAGGGCCGTTGTTTTCAGAAACCCCAGGGTTTTTGATTGGTTGATGGTCATCCTCTTCCCCCCAGATGAATCTGAAAACCCCCAGCCATGAGCGGGGGGAACCCTCGACAAAACCATTGTTGGCATGGCTGGGAGGGGGTCACGGCCTCACCTGTTCACCCGCCTCGTCCCTTCCGGTTCCCTCAGCCAGAGATTACTATGGGTCGGGGGCTCGGGCCCCACTAATGCGAGGATGAAAAATTTTGAGGAGGGCAGCGCAGCTACTTGGGAAAAGAAAAAAAGGGGCAATATCCCCTGCTTCTTGGTGGCGGCAAAGTATAGATGTGGAGAGTGGATGGGGGTCATGTTGGAGAGTCAGCCTCGGATACCAAGACCGGTGATGAGGACGCAAGTGATGATGAAACACAAAAAATGATGATGTAGCCGACCGCACTTGGGGAGCCGGGTGAGGAAGGGTTCATCTCGTCAGGAAGGGGCGTCAGCTTGCGCGTCGGGCAGCAGCGCAGCCGCAATGGGTATGTGGCCGTAAAGTCAGCGTAGTCACTAGGCGGAGCGTTTGGCGGTTTAAAATCCGATACTCGGCGGTTGGCGTTCTTTGCAAGACCCCCTTGGAGCCGAATATGGGTATATGTAGAATTTTTGTGGGCAAAAGTGAAGGTGGCCGGGACTAACTTTGGCCCCGGGGGCCTGCGAAAAATGCAGCGTCCACCACCCGGTGGCCTGGGAGAAACGTGGCTCATTTTGTGGGGGTCCCCCTCCCGGCAGCAACAGGCGAAGCACGCCCAGTGGCACGCATCCCATTGCACCCCAGTCAAGGCTCCCCCACCTCTGCAAAAGGGAGCTTTTTTCTCTTTAAAATCATTCCCGGTCCGTGCTCCTGTCCGCTACTCATGGCCCCAGCGTCTTTCAGCGAGGCGATTGAAAAGAAAAACAGTATGCGTCAACCCATCCAAGGTGCAGCAGCTGACCGGCTCCTGTCCAAGTTTTTGGTACTGCAGCCCTCCCTTTCCAAATGGTGGACTCTGCACCATTCAGAGAAATAATGGTTGTCCCGAGCCGAATGGGGTTCCAAGCCTTTATTTCTTTTTCCAAAAAGGGAGTCCGCACTTCATAATATGTAGAAAAAGGGTGGGGTCGTCCTTGGTTTCAGTTTGTTCCAAGGTGCACGGGCCGCGGACGTTGGAGTGTAATACGGTCAGGGCCAGTACTTTCCCCTTTACGGCCCACTGGGTGAATGTGTTCACCCCAGGCACACCCAAAACTTGGACAGGAGCGCCGCTTTCCCTCCCGTTGTCAAATGCTGCACCTGCGCAATGTCCGCCCCCCTCTCCCCCACAAAACCACCATTCACCCTCCACAAGTACTGCCATCTTCCCAAAATTTTTAGGGACAGCTTTTGTCACGCAGTTTACACCGGGCTTGCCTCGGGGGAAAAACAAGTCAAAAGGGAAAAAAAAAAGGGGAAACTGCCCCGCGTCATGCAGCAAAATCGATGTTTGGTTTTTTCCCGCGCCAACTGCAAATGGAAAACCTGGTGAGGACAGGGGGAAAAACATGGTGTGCGCTGCAGAGGAGGGTGGTCCATGTGCCTGTGGCGCAGTGTTCAATCTGGTTGTGAAAGGTTTCCCTAAGTCTTCCCCGTGTTAAAACTTTAAAAAGGGCCCAGGAAACTGTCATGAAACTTTATCCTTCGTACAAAGCCAGGAACACAACCTCGAGTTGCGCGGCAGAATGGCCCCCCCAACCCCTCTGTTTGCGATGTTTCCCCCCGCTGGAAATTTCCCAGCCGGCAATGTTGGACCGCTGTTTGGAACAGAAAAAGGCCATTAACGATTTTTTGATGTCCAGGCAGCGAAGTCCCCTGTGTAACTTTGAGTCCCCCTAGTGGCGCTCATGCGGGGGACCCCTCCCCTTTTGTTGGGGCCATTCGAGGAGGCGAGTTATTTGTCAGTCGCCCGGACTACGGGATGATAACGTGATTCCACTGCTTCATGTCCTGGAAAACAGATGCTGAAAAATTGTTGGGCGGGGGATGGAGACGTGGCGACTACATCTCGGGGGCCCATGAGTCCGGTGGGGATGAATGGAGGAGGAGGAGGAAGGACTTGGAGCAGAAGCATTGTCTGGTAAAATTTTGTGGTTTTTCTACCCAGGTGAAAAGAGAGGAGGAGCAGGAGCAGCGGAGGGGTGGATGGAGATGGGAAGATGAGGAGTTACAGGGGAAAATGGGGGCCCGGAAAACCCCCTCGGAGTCATTGGCAGATGGCCGCAGCATGTTATTTGACGGGTTAGTGACACCCGAATAGTCAGCACCCGGCAGGGGGGATGCCCTTTGGCTCTCCCCCCTATTGGACCCTCGAAACCGGTCCAAAATGGGAGCCTTTTTCCCAGCTGTTTTGAGAGGGAAGACAAATCAAATACTATAGGGAAATCCTCCGTAATCAGTTGGCCCCTGCCTATGTTCGGCATCGTCCCTCCTCTGACAGGTCTGCCCGGGGGGGTTCCCCAGCGCTCAGTACTCTGCCGCGGGCTGTGGGGGGAAGGTGGGGGGGTGGAGCGTACCCGCCCATCAGTAGTAACCCAGTCTGGAGTCATGTTTTGGGAGCTTCCTTACCCCCAGTGAGGGGGCGTCGCCAGCAGCCCAGCAAGGGAGCAGGACCTGGAGCAGCCCTTAACCCAAAAAAGGTGGTGGCCCACTTGGACAGCCTCTGCCACCCCAGTTAGAAGATCCCTGGACTCTGGGCAGCCAAAAAATGGATGTGTGGCCGCAACTTGCCGGTTTGCAGTGGAGAAGCTGCCTGCCCGGCCTTTTGGCATCGAGCGGGTGTTAGTGGGCGGGGGGGGGCCTCGTTACCCCAAGGAGAACCCGCTTGGGCCAGGGAAATGTGGAAGGCCGACCTTTGTCAAAATGAACGGCGTGGATCGGCCAGGATTTCCCCCACCAAGGCCTAAGGCGTGTCTGGGTTCAAAAATCCTGCCTCAGCCCTATTCTGAGCCCCACCCCCCCCTGTGCCACCTCGGGGAAGTTTTCCCTCTGCCTCCACCATTTTACCCGGGATGGTATTTCCACCCACCCAAAAACCCCTTTTTTGTGCCACTCATGACCTCATGCTGGGTTTTTGCTGTTGCTGTTGGGAAAACCACACTGTGTCATTTTGCATGTCTGACCTCATTGCCGCTGTGGTGCTCCTGTCCTCCACACTGTCTTTTTGCCAAATGCCTGCCTCATGCTGCTGCCCCCCGGGCCCCCCCTCTCAGTCATTGTGCCACCTGTGGCCTCCGTTTTTGCCACCTCCCGAATGTAATTTGTCCACTGCCTGATTCATGTGCTGCTGTCGTGAGTCCCCACAGTGTGATTTTTCCACTCTGTGGGGCCAAAAACTGTTTTGCCCCCTCCAGATGTCTTGTGCCCCCCTGTTATTATCTGCTGCCGCCCGTGCCTCCCCATGTGTGATTGTGCCTCTCCCGTGGCTTTTACTGTTTTTCCGCCTCCAGAATGGCATTGTGCCACTGCCTGTCTCATATGTGCCCCCCGGACCTCCAACTGTGTGATTGTGCCCCTTGTGGCCCTAAAAACTGTTTAGCCCCCCCAGAATTCATTTTTCCATGCCTGATCTCATTTTTGCTGCCGCCCCTTACCCCCCACTGTGTGATTGTGCACTCTGTGGCCCCCCCTTTTCTGTTTAGCCCCCTCCGAATGTCATTGTGCCTGCCTGACTCTATGCTGCCGCCCTGACCTCCTGCTCTCAGTCATTGTGCCATCTGTGGCTTCCCCGTGTTTTGCCACCTCCAGAATTTTATTGTGCCACTGCCTGACCTCTGCTCTGGGCTGCCGCCGTCATCTCCCCACTCTGCACTAATGTTGCCACCTGGGCTCTCGTTGTTTTTTTCCCCTTTCGTGGATGACTTTATCAGGCTAAATTCCCCCTTTAGTTTTTTTGGGGTTTTGCCCCTTAAGGCCCAGGGAATTTTTAGTAAAGCGATTCAAGAGCGGCGGCAGTTCTGCGGTATACTAAAACCAACATTGTATGAAGACCCCAAAAAAAGCTCCCTCTGCATATTTTAAGCATGGGCACAAAGTTCTAACACACCCCGCAGGCTCTGTGAGCCTGGAAATACTGCTTTTTTTAAAGCGATTCGTCCCGAAGTAATTCGGAACGAAGAAAATTTTTTTTTTTTTCGGAAATTGGCGAAAATGCCGAAATCGAATTTTTTAGAAATTCGCCCCCTCTCTAGTTACAAATGTTGAAACGTAAGGAGGCAAAAAAATAAAAAATGTTCTGGTCTTAATACTTTTCAGGCGTTTGCTTGGGGGGTTAATATGGGAAACACAAACAGCAATGTTAACCCCTGCCCAGCCCAAAAATTATATTTTTGTGTAAAATGTTTGGATGGCAAAGTGAGGGCTGTCAATTTTTCAAAAAGGGGGCCGAGCTGCGTATTGAAACAGAGCGGCGATCTCTCATGGAACGCCGTCGTGTTTTTCATTCCGGAGTGATAAATCACTGCTAATTGTTTAGATCCGTTTTCTGGGTGTTCACGGTCCCGAGAGGATCTTAAAAAGTGCTTGTGACAGGAGTGAAAACTCCATGTGACAAGCCCCGATCATTTTTATTATTATTATTTTTTATTAATAAAAAAAAAAAAGTGTAAAATAAATTAAAATCACAGAGAAAAAGTGAAAAATTGTAGAATAACAGTGCAAAAATTGGAAAAGAAAATAGTACCGGTCAGGAAAAGTGGTAAATGGCAAAAAAAAAACAAACAAAAAAAAAAACATTATTTCCAATATGTATATTGCTGTTTGACTCTTTTGAGATACAAAAAGTTTTCCTCTTTGGCTTGTTTGCAGATGGTTTCCTAGGTTCTGACCCCCTCTGTGCTTAGCAGTGCCAGGCTGGTGATGTCACCCCTCCTGTAGTTATTGGGGAAGAGTTTATGGGAGACTATAACCTTTACAGTTCTGGGGGGGTTTAGTAGTTAGTCCCATGCTGTCAGATATTTATGGCACGTTTCTTTGTTTGTAAATAATAGATAACAGTTTTCTCTAGGAGTTTTATTACATGACAAATACGCTCGTAGTTACATTTATTTTAGACATCTTACTTGGACACAATTTTTTTTTTAAAACCCCTCCATCAATATGCCCCTTACTAGGTCAGCAGAATAGGAGCTACAGAACTAAAAATTTCAGTCACGATATTAACCCCCACAAAGCAGGGGGGAAGAGCAGGTTCTATAAAAATAGCCATTGCTTTAAAATATTGTGTGTTGCCCCATCAATCTTACTGGGACTCTTTGTATCATTGTCCATTTTTGGCAAGCACACGTTTATAGTTTTCCTTTGGGGAGGCATTGCATAACTTAAATGCTCTATACCTTTTTGTTTCTGTATCCATTTAAAAGTGAAGATGTTTAAATCGTGATAATCAAATTTTTTAAAAAATCCAAGCTTTTGCGCAGCATTTTAATCTATGATAAGGCCTTGTTTATTCTGGTAGGGATGGGACAGGGGTAGATAGAGAAAAAAAAAAAAAGGTTTCTAAAATGATTGTTTTTTTGCAAAATAAATAGACTGTAAGTAAAGCCGAATGTACAAGCCCATAGACTCATAGTCAGTCTTTGAAAATGGAAAGGAACAAATGATAGCTCGTTAAGTCTCTATTACTCTAGTTCACAGCTCTAGTTTACAGGAACCCTGCTTATTGATCAGTGAAGAGTTCTGTCAAAAGTTTATAAATGGGCAGCCAAGTCCTTCAGTTGAGGGGTACACAGTGCTTAACTAGTTTACTATGTTCACTTTAATGGGACCCATGGCGGTTCCTCGCTCAGTTTGTGGCCGGGAGTACCAATGTGCATGGATAAACTGGGGCGGGAGGAGGGGTTAAAATAAAACCAGGACTTGAGCCCATTTATTCTGAACATGGGTGACTGTCCCCAAGGTCAGACCCCACCATTCATAGCGTTATGGAATATCATAGGTATATGCAGTGTTCGACTGGGGTGCCTCCAGCCCACTGATGGAGGTGGTCCTGGGGATCCACCAGTGGAGTTGTGTCTGGGTCCAATGGTAGAGTTGATTGTGGGAGCCCACCCTACAGCTACTGTACATGACTGCACATTCCTCTTATACTCTGCTTATTACTTTTTGTCTCTCTTTCTCTAGCTTTCTCCTAAGGATGACTATACAGTTGAAAATAAACTCCAGGTCTGCCATGCTCAGGGGCCCAACAGAGGTTTCCCCTATTTTTCTGTGGGTCTGTCTAAGCCTTGGTATATGCCATCACTTTATAAGATAAGAATAACCCTTTAACATGGGAAAGGCAAAGTATTCTATGAAGCTGCCTTCTCCTGGGTCTGCTTGACAATCCGTCATCACAGTATTAAATCATTTCATCAAGGGGCAGAGATTTCTATTACCTTGTTTGTACATTTTTTGTATATAATGAGTGTTTTCTGAATCTGTCCCTCTTCAGTTCGACACTGGATTAACCAAACTTATAAAACATTTTTTTTTTACTCTGACCATAACTGTAACCATAAACTTAAAGGGGTTGTCTCACTTCACGGATTGCAAAAACAAGTCACTTTGCAATATGTGTCCATTAACAGTGTCCTACCTATTCTGAGATATCCCCTCTTGTATGGGCTGCATTAGCTCCTTAGGTCACTATAGCTACAGACCTGTTTGATCTATCCTGATAGGCTGCCAGCACTGGTTGCTATAGCTACAGACCTGGCTGCTACTGCAGCCTAGTGGAGCCAGTAAACACGCCCCTGAATTCAAAATGAAACCAAGAAAACAGGACTGAGGTAAGATGAATCAATGTAGTGAGACAACCCCTTTAAGTTGTGGTTAGGGTTATTAGGCCGCTTTAGGGTAACTGACTTCTCTGCAGAACTTCAAGGTCCACCAGCGGCGTCACTTCAACATCACCTATAGCCTACTGAGCTATTGGACGGAAGTAACATTGGAGCAGAAGTGACACTGGCGTAACAGCACTCCTGTACCTGAAAGTTAACCCTAATAAGGCCAAAAACCCTAAGGGCGCGACCCCACGGCCCAGGACAAATACCTGCCGGTTTGCGCCCGTCCCCACGGCCGCGGGGGGGCTTTTCTCCGCGATGAGCGGAGAACAGCCCTCCTCCCTCCCATTGAGCAGCACAGATTCCGTCTGAAAACCAAACAGAAGATTGTGCTTGCTCAATGTTTTTTGAGCGGACCGCGGGCGACAAAATCGCCCGACGGAAAACCCGTGCAGTGGGGACTGCTGCACTGGTTTTCCATAGAGCACAATTGTGCTCATTTTCGGCCGGTTTTTCAGGCGGTCTGAAAAACCGCAAACTAGCTGAAAAACTGGCCGAAAACCCGTGCCGTGGGGACATGCCCTAACCCTAACTTAGGGTTAGAGTTACAGTCTGAGACAATTTTGTAACAATTTACACCAAAATTTGATTTAGATCAATGTGAATCTAAGTTCTTGGATTCAGGTCGAATTTGACTTTGACTGAAAGCTGAAATGCAACACTATGGGCGACACGTATGAACAGGGCTGCGCCAGAAGTCTGGCGTCTTTTCAGCCCGACATCTAGTGCAGCCCCGTTCGCGATAGTTTTAAATGGCCGGTATGCCAATATCAGGCACATTACAGAACGCCCATGGCACTTTGTAATGCATCTGATTTCGGGGGGCATGAGGGAGGCGGGACGCATTAGTACAAAGCTAAAGATTTATAGCTCTGTTATGGCAATTCCATGCGCATTATTGCTGGAACAGTGGTTTAACCCCTTAAGGATCCTGGACGTATGAGTACGTCCCGGAGTCCATAAGGGGCTTTGCAGGGGGATCGCTCCGTGACCCCCCCCGCACAGCCGCCGGGTGTTAGCGTCAGGGTCATCGGCACCGTCGCAGCATAGCTGCAACGATCCGACTCCCGGACATGGCAGCGGGGAGCCTTGGGAAGGCTCCTGTCACTTCCATGTCCTGGTTTGCCCCACTTCCGTCCGCAGACAGGAAGTAGGGAAACCGCCATCTTGGTACTGTCTAATGCATTAACTATGCAATGCATTAGACTGTATTGACAATTGCGCCACCTAGTGGTCAAGCACCATAGGTGGCCTCAATGTTAAAGTAAAAAAAAAAAAAAAGTTTTACAGTACAAAAAAAAAGTATTAAAAAGTTCAAATCACCCCCCTTTCCCCATTTTACAAATAAAAACAATAAAATAATAAAGTTACACATATTTGGTATCGCCGAGTCCGAAAAAGTCTGATCTATAAAAGTATAACATCATTTATCCTGTGTGCTGAACACCGTAGAAGAAAACAAATTCCAAAACGGCAAAATTGCGTTTTTTGGTCATTTTATGTCACTTAAAAAATGGAATAAAAGTGATCAAAAAAGTCACCTGCATTCCAAACTGCTAGCGATAAAAAGTACACTTCAGCCCGCAAAAAATGCCCCCTCACTGACGTCCGTAGGTGTTAATACAAAAAAGTTATTGGTTGCACAAACTGGCGCCGCGGCGCAAATTTCAAAAATAGAAAAAGTTTGGAATTTTTTTATGGTACCAAAACATAACGGAAACCCTACATGTTTGGTATTGCTGGCTGCATATCAACCTGTAGAATACAGATAACACATTGTCTTGACCAAAGATTGGACGCCATAAAAGCAAAACCCCTGCAAACATGGCGAAAATACGCATTTTTTCACAATTTGTCCCACTTGGAATTTACTTGCGGTTTCCCAGTATATTCTATAGTATAATGAATAACACCATTATAAAAATATCTTGTCCTGAAAAATAAAAGACGTCATATGTCTATGTAGGTGGAAAAATAAAAAAGTTATGGCTCTGGAAAGGCGAGGAGGGAAAAACGAATGTGTCACCAAAAAAAAAATGCCCGGTCCTTAAGGAGTTAAAAGTGGTTTACCTGAGCCAGAATTAACGTTTATGAGAATGTGTCTGAATTATGACCTGCTGTAGACCGGGCTCATAAATCAGGCGCATTTTATACTACTATTTATATGCATTTAAACACCATAAATCATACATGTTGCCCTATATGTAATCCCTTGAGCTTCACTTTTAAAGAAGATTCTGTAAGGTATACTTCTATCTAAAGACATAAAAAGCAATTTTCATTAAACAATTTATTCTGTCACACAATATTATTCTGTATCAAGCAAAATGTCATTTCAGAATTACTTTTCACGATATAAAAAATATCATTTCTCTCTGTGTTGTAAGTTATTATATGCTGTGTCCTGCATTTTTTACATGTATTTAAGCTGTCTGAGCCAGGACCGCAATGTATAACAATGTTTGTTCAGAAAGATATTTTCTTACATTTTCCTTTCCTATAAACTAAGGTAAAACTACCTTTTATTCCTTATATATAGTCAAGTCACATTGTTATGACCACCAGCTAATATGCAGAATAAACCTCGGTGTACAGCATGGGCAGAAGCTAGATGGGCTGGGAGTACTCATTAAGGTCCTGGTGGGTTGTTACAGGTATCTGGAACCATGCTGACTGCACAGCTTCCCCCACAACTGCTGGAGGGTGCATGGGGGAGGATTCCATCGAGATCCCACAAATGCACATCTGGATTCAAGTCTGGGAAATTGGGGGGTGAGGATAGTACTTGTAAGTCTTGGTCAAGCTCTTACAACCAATGTTGAACATTTCCAGGCATGAGACATGCCGCAATAAAATACTGGAAGATCCCATCCACCCCTGGGAAGACAATCAACATGTATGTGTGTATGTGATCTGCAAAGATGGATTCATACCCAAATTGGTTAAAAGTGCTTTCTACATGAATATGTGGGCCCAAAAAATGATGTTGTGTTCTTCCAGCAATGGCTGCAGGGTGTTTGTTCTCTAATGTTTCTCTCATGACACGCCAACATTCATCCATTTGATGAAGCAGAAAACATAACTCATTGGAGAAGGACACCATTTGTCAATAACTGAAAGGCCAATTCTGATTCTCCTGTCAAAATTGCAAGTTCTTGAACTGAGGTGCAGTGACCATTCTTCTTCTTCGGAGTCCTGCTTGCAGAAGCTTTCACTGAATCGTTGTTTAAGACACACGTCTGGTTGCCCCTGGTTCATATTGGCGGCGGTGAGCTGTAGCATGTTGCATGGTGCCTTTTACACCTTCGTAGCAGATGTTTATCTCTCACATCAATGGCACGTGGTGCTCCACAGCTTCCATGTTGCTTCTTCCCAATGACGTCTTTTTCCCACTCACAACACACTTTCTCCACAGCAGCACTCGAACATCTTACCAACTACACAGTTTCAGAAATCCTGCCACCCTTACCCCAAAACTCAATAATCATTCCTTTTTGCAACACTAATAAATCTCCCCTTTTATCCATAACAGCAATGAGGGATATGTGTGCGGACAGCCTATCGCACACTTTATGCTGTATACCCACCATCTGAGGCAACCATCTTCAGTCACCGGGCGGTACAGACCCTAACAGGAGCACCTTTCCTGTACTATACCAGGATACCTCTCCTGGATGCTTTAACATTTGAACTAAGTAGATGCTGCTTTTTGGTATGTATAGTCTGATATGATAATTCGGGAATTTTTATCCCACTGAAGAGTCCACTTATGTGTGGATGAAACGCGTCTGAGATGTTTGTGCTACTACTATAATATTCTTTCTCTGACTATATATATTTTTTGGCAGTCAGATTTTGGCACTATCTATTTTGTATTATCATCTTGCTATACTGTTCAGTAATGTAAGCTGCGCTATGGAAACAAGCAGCGGCGATCCCTCATGTGAACGCCGCTGCGTCTTCCTCATTGCCATTGATAAACTCACTGCTAATTGTTAGATCCGTCTCTGGGTCCGTCCTGTCGGTCCCCGAGACGGATCTAAAAAGTGCTTGTGACACGGAGTGAAAACTCCATGTGAACAAGCCCTGACTCATTATTATTATTATTATTAATAATAATAATAATAATAATAATAAAAAAACTAGTGTAAAAATAAATCCTAACATATCACAGAGAAAAGGTGAATAATTAGTAGAATAACAGAGTGCAAGAAATTGGAAAAGAAAATAGTGCCTGGTCAGGAAGAGGGGTAAATGGCAAAAAAAAACAAAAAAAACATTATTACCAAATACTGTATATTGCTGTTCTGACTTTGCTTAATTTTAGAGATACAACAGTTTTCATCTTTGGCTTGTTTGCAGATGGTTTCCTAGGTTACTGACCACCTCTGTGCTCTAGCAGTGCCCAGGCTGGTGATGTCACTCCCTGCTGTATGTTATTAGCAGGACAAGAGTTTACTGAGAGAGACTATAACCCTTTACAGTTACTGGGAGAGTTTAGTAGTCTAGTCCCATGCTGTCAGATATTTAGTGGCACAGTTATCTTTGTATGTAAATACATAGATAACAGTTTTCTCTATGAGCTTCACTTCATGACAAATACAGCTCTGCTAGTTCACATTTATTTTCAGACATCTCACTTGGACACTGTAACTTTTTTTTTAAAACCCCATCCATCAATCATGTCCCTCTACTAGGTGCAGCTAGAAATAGGAGCTAGCAGAACTGAAATTTCAGTCACTGATATATAACCGCCCACAAAGCAGGGGAAGAGCAGGTTCTATAAAAAATAGCCATTGCTTTAAATATCTGTGTAGTTGTCCATCAATCTATACTGAGGACTCTTTGTATCATTGCTCCATGATTGGCAAGCACACGTTTATAGATCTCCTTTTTGGGAGGCACTTGCATAACCTTAAATGCTCTATACTCTCATGTTGCTGTATTGTTTTAAAAGCTGAAGATGTTTAAATCCGTGATAATCAATTGATCAAAATATCCAAGCCTTAGCTGCAGCATTTTAATCCATGATAAGGCCTTGTATTATATCTAGCTAGGGATGGGACAGGGGCTAGACATATACATTCATAAAACGGACATAAGCTGCCTCATCATCACCGTTTTCTCCTTATGTTTCGAGGCTTAGATTTATCAGAGAAAAAAGTAACAGGTTTCTAAAACTGATCTGTTCTTGGCAAAATACATAGACTGTAAGTATAGCCATATGTGCAAGCCCATAGACAGTCACTCTTTGAAAATGGAAAGGAATAAATGATAGATCATTACATCTCTATTACTCTAGTTCACAGCTCTAGTTTACAGGAACCCTGCTTATTGATCAGTGAAGGGTTCTGTCAAATGTTATAAATGATGGCATTAGCTCACACAAATGCGGGGAGTAGGGTGGTTGCCGCCTTAGATAATGAGAAGGCATTTGACTCGGTGGAGTGGAGGTTTATGTGGCTAGTGCTATCGCGAATGGGGATTCCTTCTAATTTTATTAAATGGCTACGCTTGTTGTATCTACAACCCACGGCAAGAGTTAGAGTAAACGGGCTGTTGTCTCCCCCGTTCCCACTTGGCAGGGGTACTAGACAAGGGTGCCCGCTCTCGCCGCTGCTTTTTGCCCCTTTTTATGGAAAACCCTTAAAACCCCATGATTAACAACAAACACGGGGGGGGATCATTGCGGGGGTTGAAAAAAAACTTTCGCTTTTATCAGATATATTGATATATCTGGGAGATAGGGGCATCTTTGGGGAGTCCCCGTTAGAAAAGGGGAAAAATTTGGTGCTATTTGGGTTGGGGGAAAATGGGGAAAAACTGTACTGTTTATGCTAGATAACTGATCGGATTTTCGCGCCCTCCTTTCCCGCCCCACCTCCCCCCCCCGGGCCTCTCTCTTCGGTGTCCCTCAGGGTCACTCCGGGGTCCCCTACTTTTTCTCTTTAACTCTTGGCCGGGTCAGCTCATAGCCCTCACACGGCTTTCATTACACCTGATGGGGAGAAACCCAACTCTACATCTCACCCCCAAAGTCACCCCTCTACTCCCCAGATCCCTACTGTCTTCTTCCATTTCCCCCTTCTTCTCCTCACTCTCCTAAAACTAAATGTGAGAAAACAAACTAACATCTTTCCACCATCCAACTCTACCCTTCCCCGTCTCTCTATCTCAGTCAACGGCTGTACACTCTCACCTTTCCCAAGTCCCTGCCTGGGGGAATCCCCACTCCACTCTACTTTCAAACCACACATCCCAAAACCCCCCTCGCCTGCCCCTCCCCCTGAAAAAAAACTCTCGCACCCCTCATTCCTCAACTATTTACACTACAAAAATGCTGGGGCCATCCCTTGTCATCCCCCGCCTAGACTACTGCAACATCCTTCTCTGTGGCCTCCCATCTAGCCTCTTGCCCCCCTTCAAAAAATTCCAACTCGCCGCCCGTCTTATCCCCCTTTTTTCCCCCTATTCCCTCCCTCCCCTCTCAATCCTTCACTGGCTCCCCTTTTCCCCGCGAATCAATTTTCAAGTTTCTAACATGACCACAAGGCTCTCCATAACCTCTCCCCCCAACATCCTTTCCCTAATTTCCAAAATCTCCCCTCACCAATCTCCCCCTCCTCACAGGACCTTTTCCCTGCTCTCCCTTACAGCTCCCACCAACCGTCTCCAAACTTCTCCCCCTTTTACCCACACTCTGGAACCACTGCCCCAACACATAGACTCTCCTCCACTTTACCCTTAAAAAGAAAACCTAAAACCCCATTTCTTCAGCTTCCTAAACCACAATAACCCCCTGCTTCACAACACCGCCCCACAAACATGTCTGCCCCCACCTTCTGTCTTTTTTCCCCCTCCTTGTAGTTTGGGAAAAGCCCCCCGGGGGTAGGGTCCCCTCCCCCTCTGTCGTGCCAATGTCTTCTTTAAAAATCACTGACTTTCTTGACTTAGTTTGTATGTAACCCCCTCAATTACAGCGCCCCGGAAAACAATGGCGCTTAAAAAAATAATATAAAATAAAATAATAACGTTACCAAGGTTGGTGACCCCCTCTCTACCCCCCAGGTGGTCACTCAAATTTAAATCCTGGGAATTTTTGCACAAAGATACATGATTTGTGACTAAACCCCACCAGTCTGGCAAGTGGAGTTTTGGGTGAAGACGGGGCTCCCTTTGTCCTTTTTGGAAGGATAAACATGTTTTAAAAAGGGGAACGCCTAAATTTTGTACTTTAAAACCGGGGGGCTCCGGAGGGGCTTCCTAATCACAAAGTGGGCCGGACAAATTACTTTTTTCTTTCCTCTGGGGGGTACAACCCTCTTGAATAGGGGATACACTTAAGGCTCCTAACAAGGTGGGCTGGCATTTTTTAAAAATATTTATTAGTAGCGGTCCAGTTAGCCACAATCAAAGTGGGTTTTCCCGGGGGGATACCTAACCTTCCGTGTCTGGAACAGCATGTGGGCTCCCGGAGGGGCTGGCCAATTTTCCTTCAGAGAGGGATAATGTTTCCAGTACCAAAACACATCATGATGATGTGGTATTGGTGGGAAGACCTTTATTCATCCTTACGGCCATACGGGAATACTGTTTGGTCCCCGTTTTTCCCTTGTGTGAAACAAAAATTCCAAGCAAAAAGACCTCCCGGGTTATGGATTTTTGGGTACCCGTGGATTGAAATACTTACGCAGCTGTACAGAATGGTAACTTTCTGACATTTGCAGAGATTCATTTTGCATTTGCCTTCCAAGGGACCCCTTTTTTTGGTACTTCCAACTAAACATCTTGGGGCGCAGTTTGGGATGGCGGGTACCCTTGAGTAGGGTCTTGGAGCTATTATGAGGCGGGTTACCCTTTAAAAAAAACCAGTTTTTTTTCCTCTATAAGGCCAAAAGGGATGTCAAAACCCCCCTCTAGCGATTTCCCTTTTTGGGAGGTGCAAAGGACCCCCATCTCTACCAATAAGCGCTTCCCAATTAAAAAACTCCTGGCGTTTTAACATTTTCTAATTTCAAAGGGATAAACCCCAATTTCAAACAAAATGGCCCCTAAGTTTTTTTTACACCTTTTTCGGCTGTACCAAATCTTTTCCCCGCCCTCTCTACTTGTTCCAGATGGGGTGCAGACGGGGGAAATTGTTTCACAGGAATGGGAATCCCCCTTTTTGAAAACTATTGGCAGAAAATTCACGGGTTTTTAAACCCCCTTTCCCCCAACATGGGGCGAGGATACCCCTACGGAAGGAACTCCCCAAAAAGGACGAAATCCAACGCCCTGGGACCCGGCGGGCGGGGGGGCGAGCCCGACATCCCCACATGGAAAAACCACGGTAAATTCCCGCGCCGCAGCCGTACACCCCCGGCCGAGTGGGCTCCGGCCGGGGGGTTGATTACCGCTCATTAAACCCAAACCTTCATGCTGCGATAAAAAAGCCGCGGGCAGGAGGATGACTCCTCCCCCTGCTCCCGGGCGGCTGCCGCATTTGTATGGGGCACCGACCCCTGTCTGATAAACCGGGAAAATAACGGCACCCCGGGGTATCAGGACGTCCCCATGCCCCGCAATGCATTGGGGCATGGTGACAGGCTTGCAGGCAAACCAGTACACAGAAACGATACTGCACTGTCTGCATTCTAACACAATCTGATGATTGCTTTTAAAGATAAATGAAAAAAATAAAAAAAAGTAAAAATAAATGCAAAAGTGAAAAAAAGTAAAACCCAAAAACACAAAAAAAAAATAAAAACAAGTACAACCCCCCTTTTTCCCTTTTTTCAAACGCCAATCGCCCCAAAAAAGATCAAAAAATAAATAAAGTACCCATTTTTGGTATCCCGCGTGCGTAACGACCCACCCATAAATCGCCCCATTTAATTAACCCTACGGGAACGCCATAAAAAAAAAAAACAAAAAACTCCCCAAATTCGATTTTTGTACTCTTGCAACATAAAATTAAAAAAACGATCAAAAATTCATTAAAACCCAAAGTTTACCAATTAAAACTTCATTTCTCCCGCAAAAAAAAAAGTCCTACCGCCTGATATGGAAAAATAAGAAAGTTATGGCTCTCAGAAACAGCGATGCATAAATATTATTTAACACAAAAAAAAACACTTTTTTTTTTAAAGTGTTTAAAAATTTAAAAAAACATATAAAAAAGGGTACGCCATAACGTACGACCCAGAAAAAAAAGCTAACTGGTCAGGGAACTGCACATGACGATGTTAAAAATAAAAAAAAAAAAACACTACGGGATGCAGTATTTTCTTACCCTCCTTTTCCAAAAAACGGATTAAAACTGATAAAAAATTTCTTGTCCCACCAAAAATTATACCAATAAAAACGTAAAACTTTCCCCCGCAAAAAAAAAGCCCCACCAGCTCCGTACACAGAAAAATAAAAAAGTTATGGCTCTCAACCTTAGGCATAAAAAACGTTTTTTCCTTTTTAAAAAAAAGTGTTTAATTGTGTAAAAGCAGTAAAACAAAAAAAATATACAAATTGGGTATCACGTAATCGTACGCCCTGATAGTAATACGTAGTCATTTATACTGCACGGTGCCGCTGTTAAAAAATAAAAAAAAAAAACCTCCCCAGGAATGCGTATTTTGTTAAAACCCCTCACAAAAACCTTAATAAAAAGTATCAAAGCGGCATAACCCCCCCATAAGGTATAAAAAAAATTAACTCACCCCACAAAAAAAACCCAAATCATCTCCGATACAGAAAACTAAAACGTTATGGCTACAAACAAACAACAAAAAAACCAATTTTTTTTTAAGACCATTTCATTGGTAAAAGTAATAAAACATAAAAAAACTATATAAAATCTATACCATTGCAATTGTCCCCACCCCCATATAAAAAATCCGTCATTTCACTGCCGCAACGCTGTAAAATTGAAGCCAAAAAAAAAAGCGAATTGCGTTTTCCCCTCATTTTCATAGCCCAACAAAAAAAAGCAAATTTTGTAACACCTGTGCACCCCAAAAAGACAATACAACCCCAAGATTCTTTTTAGGGTGCTGAATCCAAAATAGGTTGCTTTGGAAAAGGTTTTTGCCTGTTCGGGGACTTTGGGCTTGTATATGTAACATGGCCCCCCCAAAAATTTCATTCCAAAAGCCAAGTACGCTCCCTCCCTTATACCCCCCCCATGCCCCAAACCAGATTCCAAAACCCCCCCTGTAGGCATTGCCGAACTTTGGGGAAATTGTTAACAAGGTTTTGGGGGCTTTTACCGGATTCCCTTTTAAAAATTTAAAAATTTTCAGCTAAAATTTGCAGTTTTTGGAAAAAAAAAATTGTTTTAACATTTTTTTACAGCCTAACGCTAAAAATTTTTTGTGACACACCTGTGGGGTCGATAAGCTCACTAAGCCCTGATATATTCCCCTTTAAGGGTTAGTTTCCCCAAAATGGGTATTTTTAGGGGCTTTATTAAGTTTTTTGGGAAACCTTTTGGGTGCCGCAAAACCTGAAAGGGGCCCCTAAAAAAATGGAATGAAAATAGACTCCAGATTCCAGTGTGCCCTCCTATTCTGGGGCTTGTGGTTGACCAAATAAAAGCACTAGGGGCCACATAGGGGAAACCGAAAACGGCAAATCTGGGGGAAACAATATTTAAGTTTTTATTTCCCTGATCAATTTACCGATTCTTTGAACAATGTATAAAAATTTTAAAATCTCAAAAAAAAGTGAAATTTTGAAATTTCACTTCCACTTTGCTTTAATTCCTTAAACAAACCTAAGGGTTTTAAAAAACTTTTCCCAAATGCGGTTTTTAAACTTTAAGGGGGTTTTTCCTTTGATGAGGCAATTTTTGGGGGATCTAACATACGGGCCAAACAAAATCTTTAGAACTGACTGGTTTCTCTAAAAAATGGGGAAAAGCAAATTTTTTTTGAAATTTAAATTACTACAAATTTCTAACCCCTAATGTCGTAAAAAAAAAAAAACATTTAAAAAAAATGATGCCAAAAAAAAGCGACATAGGGTTTTCCAGTTTTTTAAACTATTTTTATGGAATAAATATCTGCTACATCAGAAATTTTTGAAGTTTAAAATTGGTAAATTTTTCAAATTTTTCACGATTTTTTTATATTTTTTCACAAATAAACAAACATTTTTTTGGACCCAAAAATTTTTACTATCAAAGAAATTGTCACGAAAAACAATCTCTGAATCACATGGATAGGGTTTAAAAATGCAAAAAGTTATTCTACAAATAAAGGACACATGACAGTTTTTCAAAAAAAGGGGCCTTCAAAAGAGGCCAAAATCTCCGGGGTAAAAGGGTTTAAAAAGGGAACCCGGGTTTTCCACAATGTGTGTTCACCTACGAACAGTCTCTGGGGGAATAGTGGAGGAATTGATCCCGAGTAAGGCAACCGTACTTTGTATCTCCTTTTGCTTTTCTTATGCAGGGAAAAAAACTCTTGAACTGGAAACCGCCTAAATCCCCCCCTTAGAGCATGGAAACATTAATGCGGAACCCCTCGATACAAGGTCACATATGCTGCTAAGGGGGATTCCCAGAAGCTTCCATCATCTGGAGTAATTGGAAATTGTAGCCAGACTGTGTTTGTTGAGGGTTTAGGTGGCCCCCGACCAAACCGCAAGTGTAATAGGGAGTGAGGTAGGACGATGATTGGGGCAGGAACAACTGAAACAAGGGTACCCGGGAAACGGGTCCAGCATACTAGCAATTTCCTTTTCTATGCTTTGCAAGATCTCGACATGTTGACCGAAAACTGGGGATTACTATGTACTCTTCTAAAACCTGTTGAGAAATAATTGTACGATTATTCCCTACTTGTCACCATTGTTTTTTGATTTTTGCTCTCTTCTGTTACTGCCATGGAAATGTAAAAATTTGTTTTTCTTTTATGTTCAACGTCAAAATTCATAAATAAAACCTTTTAAAAAAATAAATGATGGCATGCCACAGATCCTCAGTGCTTAACTAGTTCACTATGTTCACTTTAATGGAACCCATGGCATTCCTCGCTCAGTTTGTGGCCGGGAGTACCAATGTGCATGGATGAACTGGGGCGGAGGGAGGGGTTAAAATAAAACACACTTGAGCCCATTTTTTCTGAAGATGGGTTACTTTCCCAAAACCCAAACCCCAAACCCTTCATAGTGTTATGGAAAATTCATAGTATATCATGTTTGACTGGGGTCCTCCAGCCCCCTGATGGAGGGGTCCTGGGCATGCACCAGGGATTTTTTCGCCCAAAAGTAATTGATTGTGCCCTTGTTCCCCTCGACAATTTTATCTCTCACATCCATGCAGGGGTTTCTCCACAGTTTTCTAGTTGCTTCTTCCCAATGCGTCATTTATTCCACTCAAAACAACTTTCTCCACACAGCACTCGAACACTTACCAACTACACTTTTTCAAAATCCTCCCACCTTACCCAAAACCAATAACTTTTCCTTTTTGAAACACTAATAAATCCCCCTTTTTACCATGACAGAAATGGGGGAATTTGTCCCACAGCCTATCGCACACTTTATGCTGTATACCCACCAAGACAGCTCACCACACATGACTTCCTTCATAAGCTATGCGTTGCTGATGTTGAAAGTGGTCATAATAATGTGCCTCGACTGTATATAATAAATGTGAATCAAGAGATATCATGGTCTGAGAGATACTGAACTCTATGGTCACGTTTCTTTTTTCAACCTACAGTGCCTTGCAAAAGTGTTCGGCCCCCTTGTACTTTTCAACCTTTTGCCCATTTAGGTTTCAAAATAAAATATAAAATTTTTTTTTTTTTGTGAAGAATCGCAAGAGGTGCATTTAAGGGAGACTTGATTACCACAAGGGGATTTTTTTTTAAATCTCACAGTCACTTAACAAAAATTGGATCATTCAGAGATCCTCACTAAACCTGGGAGCATTTACTGCACTCAAATTGAAGTGGCTGAATAATTTTGAACGCCCTATTTTTTTTGTTTATTTACAAAAGTTTAAAATATACAATAAATATCGTTCCACTTCACAATTTTGCCCACTTGTTGTTGATTCTTCACAAAAAAAAAAAAAATTTTTTATCTTTTTTTTGAAGCCTAATTGGCAAAAGGGCAAAAGTTCAAGGGGGCCCAAAACTTTCGCAAGGCACTGTAACACAGTAAACGGTAAAGTATCCTACATTTGTAGGACTTGCAATTCAATCATAATAGATAGCTACTCCTGTTCTCCGGTTATTTCAATGTAGAGCACAGAGAAGTAGGTCTGTAGAGAAGTCTTTGTCCCGCTGGCATTTGTAGCACAGATGGTCCAGATTCATTCGCTCTCAGTGGGTTTTGTGCTGTATCGAGTAACGCGCTGTGAATCCAGGCTGCATGGAGGATGTGCCGCGCTCATGAATCTGTTTGCTTCACTCTTTTGCATAATGATTTCAATACAAATGTCCAGGGAATAGTTCTTTAACTTTATCAAATAATGAACAAAATTTTTTAAATTAATCATTTTTACTCGACTTTTGATTTAATGTTTTTTGCTTTATTCCCGCAAATCCGCAATTGCTTTTTTCCCCCTTTCATTTTTATTAGATGTGTTGTTGTTCAGTTTGAAGATAAAACTGTGGTTACAGCCCTGAAAGGTGGCCATCACAGCAAGGGCAAGGAGTGCATTAGAGAGAGTGGTTGTATTACACATGAAAGCCTCTGCTGGGAATAGCTGGGATTCAGACGGAGCATTTTCATCACTTAGTAAGTAGAAGCACCAGCATACTGCTCAGCCTAAGGCTGGAAGCTATCGACACTGAGAAAAAAATCCATTTTCCTTTCATGCGTAAAGGGCAAAATATAGCAGTAGAAGCAAATGGACGACAATTCATTTACCTTGAACCAGTTATGACACTGAAGCCTATGACTCAAGCTCAAGCCTCATTGAGGTCTTCAATAAATTATTAATTCAGAATGCTTTCCTTGTTGAGAGCAGCTTAAAGCAACCATCTGGTTTTCTTACAGTCTTGTCATGTTGCAGAGTAATGATCAGTGGGGTCCATGTGTGGTGACTTCTATAGATCACCGAACTGACAAACCCACAAAGCTTTGAGATAAAATGCATAAAACGTCAAGGTTTTTGTGTAAATGAGGCTTATTCGGCACGGAAATAAAACACATTTACAAGTTTTAATTACCGGTACATAGTTACATAATTAGTACGGCTATAAAGGAGTATGTCTATCATGAAGACCTGGGTAAAAGGGACTGGTAAAGGTCATTTTAAAACTTTTTTTTTTTTATATGAATGTATAGGTGTTCATATTATTTTGTTGCAAGTAATTGTCCAAAACTGTTTGGAGTCCTCTATTGTTCATGTGACTGTACCCAAGAGTACAGTATTCTCATTTACAAGCAAATGCACAAATATAAAATATATTAGAAATGACAATATGACTGAACTTTATTAATATACAGGCAGTCCCCGGGTTACATACGGGTTAGGGACTGTAGGTTCGTTTTTAAGTTGAATTTGTATGTAAGTCGGAACCAATATATTTAGTACCTGTATGGTGTATATGTATGGTGTGTATGGTGTGTAATTATAGGCAGGTATATGTCCCTTATAGCAGGTATAGGCAGGCATATGTCCCCTATAGCAGGTATAGGCAGGTTTATGCCCCCTATAGCAGGCATATGTCCCCCTTAGCAGGTATAGGCAGGTACATTTCCCCATAGCAGGTATAGGCAGGTATATGTCCCCTCATAGGCAGGTATAGGCAATAATAGGCAGGTATAGGCCCCCTTATAGGCAGGTAGAGGCATTTATAGGCAATAATAGGCAGTTATAGGTCCCCTTATAGGCAGGTAGAGGCAATAATAGGCAGGTAAAGGTCCCCTCATAGGCAGGTACAGACAGGGCTTATTAAAAGAAAAAAAGATAAGCTGCTCCGAGGCTTATCTTGGGCTCCGTCTTCTGGCACAGGGGACGTGATGTCATCAGGCCATGGAGGCAGCGTGATAACAACGCGCACTGCCTGTGCCGGAGACTCCAGAAGGTCGCAGGTCTGCGGCCTTCCGGAGTCCTATTGTGGAGCAGGGGGCGCTCACTCTCTGCTCCGCAATAGAGTCTTCCGCTGTATGGGTTCCGGGAGGAGTCGCATACAGCCGAAGCGATCCCCGCCGGTGCCCGGGCCCTGGCAGTGCCCGGATGCTGACGGGGACCGGAGAGTAAGCTGTATGCGCTCCCAGGTGTCGTATACAGCTGCGAAGATCGCCGACAGCGCCCGGGCCACAGCAGGTACTCGGGATTCAGCTGTACGCGACTCCCAGAGGAGTCGCGTACAGCTGAAGGGCCAGTGCCAGGCTAGAGGACAGACGTAAGTCGGAACAACGTAAGTCGGGGACTGCCTGTATACCCTAAAAATAATAATAATCTTTATTTATATAGCAACAAAAAGTCTGCAGCACTTTACAATTTAGATGGTGTAAGTACAGACAAAAAGACAGACATCGCAAAATAAAAGCTGCTTGCAGATGAGACACAAGGTGTTAGGGCCCTGCTAACAAGAGCTTACAATCTATTAGGATATATGGGTGAGAAGTGCTAAGTTTACAATGGTCCAGCCATGCTTCATAAATATGGGGTGGTTTACATAAAAATTGGATGAACCTGCCACCATACAGTACAACTATATACAGATAAGTGCCTGAGTGCCCAAGTGTAGAGAAATGTGTGTGATAGAAGATGAGGGTTAGCAATTAGTGATCTTGGTAGGCCAGACTGAGAAGAAGAAGTATTCTTAAGGGACTCTTAAAATTATAAAGGTTAGGATTGTGCCTGATGGTACGTGGTAGCATGTTCCAGAGAACTGGTGCAGCTCATATGAAATCTTGGAGAGGGGCATGATTATGGTCTGTAGTTTGATATTAAAACCACAGAAAAAATGGGACATAAATTACCAAGGAAAACTACAAAGCTACACTTACTGCTCAATGTCTGAAAGATATGCTGAGTCCCATCAGCAGGCATCTCTGGCCCAAATGCTGCATGGGAAAGATAGGCAGGTGCCGGATATTAATGAGCAAATGCTCTAGGTACTAATTCTCACCAGCATGCAGAAAGCCACAGTATAACACATAGGGAGAATGCCATAGATAAGGCGATGCAAAGGGTAATGCCATTCATACAGGAACACCATGCTGAGTTACAGCCTATAGCGCCCATAATATTCAAATGGGCAGATAATTGACATGTGAATTACTAGCCGCAAATACGCGCCGATAGCAATTCAAGTCTATGGGCCGGCGAAGTGCTGGCCCCCTACTCAGTCCCCCGCTCCCGCCCCTGGTCACACGGCGTAATTGCGGGGCGTAATTACGCCCTGCAAATACACTGTGTGAACCTAGCCTAACAGTGTCATCTATACAATGTCCTAATAGTTTCTATTGTAAACCTACAAAGAATGGCTATATAGTATTTCAGTGGAGAGTCTGCAGTAAGACCCAGTATCCTAGCTTTCTCCAAGCTCTGACCATTACCATTAAGAAAAGACTATTTCCAGGATAAATTTTCTGTGCAAAACTTTTTTTTTTTCATAAATAATATTGAAAATGCTCTAAAATGTAATATGACATTTTCAATTTATTGGTACAAGACATATTAAAAATCCGCAGTATGCTCAACTATCTGGTGTACAGCAATGCATACCATTCACATGAATTCACCAAAGTTCATGTTACGCCTTCAGCATACCTGTGCTGCTACAGCGACATTTCAAAGAACCACCCCTATTTCACAAGCATGTGTATGGTAGGTATTCTTAAAGGGGTTGTCCCACTTTAAACAATGATGACTTATCACTAGGATATACCATCACTGTCTGATAGGGTCAGGTCCCAGAGGTGGGACCCAAACCTATCTCCATAACTCCCCCGAAACCTCTCCGTCGTGAACAAGACTCTCCCATAGAAATGTGGTCGGGACTCTCTCATAGAAATGAGCTCCGATAACAGCAGAGTATCGCTGGCTAGGAAAGGAAGATCATACATTTCTAAAACTTTAACTATTAAACTCATTTAGATAATTTTTATCAAGAATGTGCCGTAAAACTAATTTGGCCCAAGTCCTAGTTGTAGTCACCACAATGTGATACACTGATAATAGCACCAGTGTAGATATTTAATGGCATAGTACATTCAATCAGCACTTCAACAGTACGGCAGAACCAACAAGTAACTATCATATAAAGAAAATCTGATTATATTGATAGGTTTCATCTTCTGATAGAATGAGGAATTCAGGGAATTGTATTTGTTTACTAATCCTGAATCCGCTTAATACATTTTCATCAAATTGATCTTGTTTTATATTCACAGAGTTCTGCTTGTCATAGGCATCGGGTTAAATGTTCTCTGCCAAACTCCACTCCTACATATTCATGTTCATCTCTTCCAATCTGGATTTTTCATCTCAAGCTGTTTACACTCCAAGAATTTCAACAAAATATACCACCAACCATATACAGTATATATATATATATATATATTATATATTATATAATGTTATATATATATAAATAATAATGTGTGTGTATATCTATCGTATCTATCTTAATATATATATATATATATATATAATATATATATTTTATATAAATTATATATATATATATATAATATATATATATATATATATACACCGTATATATATAGTATATTTAATATATTAACCCGTACAATGACTACTTTAGATTGTATGAGAGTATCATATCTTCACTGTTGTCACTGTTTCCAGCAATTTAGACACATAGTTGCTAGTAATATAATGTTGTACTGTGTTAGCCATAGAAAGTAGTAGAAGAGTGAAGAAATCTGGCAATACCTTTTACAGGCCAACTGAGTTTATTTGATGGTGAGCTTTCGAGAGTACTAGCTCTTTTTTTTCAGACATGGTGTTATACAAGAAACTGAAAATTTATACACAAAAGACATGGACCTTCAAAGGATCTTAAAATCTTTAAAAAAAAAATAAAATGCAATATAAGTAGAGAAATTATTTACAATAGGTCAAGAAAAAAAACAATCTGGAAACTTGTGGGGCGTGACGGAGAGATCACTCATTCTTGCTGTTATCTGTTTGCGATCAGGTGGTGATTTGTGACCCTCACAGTTCATACATAGTGTGACAAGAAACTGCATGAATATTAAGTCCAAATTGCAGAGTTTGAAATTTTTGCATTTGTTTATATTCCCACTCCTTTCTCTCCCTGGAAGGAGAATATTTATCAACATGCACCACCAAAACTATGATTTACCTTTGTTATATTGATTATATCATTGTCATCTGGACTGCAGTTGAGAAGGCCCTACTTAAAGGGGTTGACTCATCTCAAAGTTTCATAGGATGCATGAATGAAATAATGCTGCTTTGCTCTGTCACTTCCTGGTCAAGCTGTCTGTAATTAGCATATGAGCTCAGTATAATCAGACTTCTGCTAATTAGATAAATCTCCTGCTGTCAGGACCAGGGAAGCTTCTGAGGTAAAGTAATCAGCAGTAATTGCTGTCTTTTGTCTGAAAGATCAGATAACAAACAAGCTCTCACTATCTGGAGTTCTGTGCTGCTAAGACATGTGTGATGACATCACTCCCTGCTATTAGATAGAACAACCAGAAGGGGGGGGGGGGTGAAGTACACAGGTCGGTCACTTGGGGAACCAGAGAGAGCACAGAAGGTGATAAAATCACTTCTAGCTCCTTAACAAAAAAAAAAAAAATGAACAATGCAATGTATTTGGAAAACATCTTTATTTAGTGTTCCTAACATGTTGAATGCTAATCTTTGTAGCGAGACAGCCCCTTTAAATTCCATACTGACTTCATTGACTTTCATCCCACCATCAACCTTAACCTTTGCTATTCAGAGAGCGAAATCTACTTTCTGGATACCACAATATACTTACATCAATATACCACAAACCCACAGACACAACGGCCTACCTGAGAAACATCTTCTACTACAAGCACACAAGACAATCTATTATATACAGCCAGGCTATATGATACAATCGTATTTGCTCAAACAAAGCAGACCTAGACAAGCACCTTCTGGTTCAGAGGATGAAATTTCTCTGATTGGGATATAAACCAAAAGGGATGGACAATCAAATAAACAAAGCGGCAGCCATTAACAGAGACAGTCTGCTCACATACAAAGAGACCCAGAATGATGCCGGAGTGCACCAAGTTGTCACCTACAACTCACAGCTGAAGAACCTACAAAGGATTGCCAAAGAACTCCAACCTGTGCTACATAGGGACAACAGACTCAAAGACATATTTCTAGCCCCCCCTCTCCTTTGGCAACCACCAAACCTGTGGCGTATTATTGCCTGGCGTGCCCTGAAGGCCCCAATGGAAAATGGCACCTCACCCTGAAAAACAGGTGCAAGACCTGCAGGCACATCCACACCGACAGTGTACCTGTCCCACAGTCACAGCAGGTGTACAGAAATAGGGGGACATTTTCCTGCAGGTCTTCCAATTTAGTATACCTGATTATGTGTATCCAATGTCCCACCACAGGCCTCTATGTGGGGGAAACAGGGAAGAGACTCAGTCAGAGCATGAACTCACACAGATTCACTATCAATAACAGCGGAACAGAGCTCCGAGTGGCTGCACATTTCTCCAGAGAAGACCACTCTATTGAAGATTTGCGGCTTGTGGTGTTAATGGGACATTTTAAGACGCAGAGCGAGATAAAGGAATTGGAATATAAGCTAATGCAAAAATTCAAACTCTGCAATATGGACTTAATATTAATGCCAGTTTCATGTCACACTATGTATGAACTCTGAAGGTCACAAATCACCACCTGATAGCAAACAGATAAGAGCAAGAATTATTGATCCCTCCGTCACGCCCCACAAGTTTCCAGATTGTTTTTTTCTTGACCCATTGTAAATAATTTCTCTACTTATATTGCATTTTGTTATTTTTTAAAGATTTTAAGATCCTTTTAAGGTCCATGTCTTTTGTGTATAAATTTTCAGTTTCTTGTATAACACCATGTCTGAAAAAAAGAGCTAGTACTCTCGAAAGCTTACCATCAAATATACTCAGTTGGCCTGTAAAAGGTATTGCCTGATTTCTTCACTCTTTTACTACTTTCTATGGCTAACACAGTACAACATTATACTACTAGCAACTATGTCTTAATTGCTGGAAACAAAAGTGAGTACACCCCTAGGAGAAAATGGACAAATTGTACCCAAAATGTCACTATTTTATGTGGCCATTGTTATTTTCCAGCACAGCCTTAACTCTCTTGGGCATGGAGTTCACTAGAGCTTCACAGGTTGCAGCCACTGGAATCCTCTTCCACTCCTCGATGTCGACATCATAGAGTTGGTGGATGTTAGAGACTTTGCACTTCTCCACCTTCCATTTGAGGATGCCCCACAGAGGATCAATAGGGTTTAGGTCTGGAGACATACTTGGCCAGTCCAGCACCTTTAGTCTCATTTTCTTAAGGAAGGCAGTGGTTGTTTTGGAGGTGTGTTTGGGGTCATTATCATGTTGGAATACTGTCGTGTGGCCCAGTTTCCAAAGAGAGGAGGATCATGTTTTGCTTCATTATGTCACAGTACACGTTGGTATTCATGGTTCCTTCAATGAACTGTAGCTCACCACAGCCAACAGCACTCATGTAGCACGTAACTATGACACTCCCACCACTATGCTTGACTGTAAGCAAGACACATTTGTCTTTGTACTCCTTACTTGGTTGCCGCCACACACGCTTGACTCCATCTGAACCAAATAAGTTTATCTTGATCTCATCAGACACAGGACATGGTACCAATAATCCATGTCCTTAGTCAGTCTTTAGCAAACTGTTTGTAAGCTTTCTAGTGCATCAACTTTAGAAGAGGCTTCCTTCTGGAACGACAGCCATGCAGACCAATTTGATGCAGTGTGCAACATATGGTCTGAGCACTGACAGGCTGGCCCCCACCCTTTTAACCTCTGAAACAATGCTGATAACACTCATATGTCTATTTTGAGAAGACAATCTCTGGTTATGACACTTAGCATCTCCACTCAACTTCTTTAGTCGATCATGGCAAGGCCTATTCTGAGTGGAAACTGTCATGTTGAACTGCTGTTTGGTCTTGGCCACCGCGCTGCAGCTCAGTTTCAGGGTGTTGACAATCTTCTTATAGCCAAGACCATCTTTATGGTCTACATTGATTTAGACATTGATGGTTGTGTGTTAGAGATGGGCGAATTGATTCTAATGAAGTGGAATTCGTTTAGAATTTCAGGAAAACTTCGGTTCGGAACGAAGTCGAACTTTGGGGTACTTCGGGTGAACGAAGTGTGCTTTTGATTGATAAAATGGCTGCGAGCACATGCCGTTACATGGGGCAAAGCACTCTGGGAGGAAGAAGGACATAGTCTGCATGACATGTGCAGAGGTGAAGCCAATCAGAGACCGGCGGGATTCTGTGACGTCACCGCACTATATAAGTCCGGGCGCGAAGCCGGGAGCTCACACTCCTCTCACTGTGCTCATCAGGGAAGGTGCTGACGCGGCTGATAGCTCTTACTGAAGAATTGATTTTTTATAGCGATTTTGTGGGGTGTCTAAGCTTGTCTCAGAGACTTTTCTCTTAATGTTCTATGTCTAATTTTTTGGGGTATTGGATCTGAAATCCAGTGTGCGTCCACTGCAGCTGCATATACATTCAATATCCAAGTGGGATCTAAGCCAGTTCCTGTTGTATTCATTTAAAGAAACAGCGTTTTTACAATACAAATAACACTTAATTTTTGGACCTGCTCCAAATTCATATTGCGCAATTTACATCCAGGGGTTAATTAAGCGTTGTTTTGCTGGTGTGCTGGGGACACCAAGAAACGTTCTTTTTCAACGCCAACTATATACCCTTTTTTCCTGTAGGCCTAATTCCACAAGCTATAGGTTAATTACAACTGTAATCTCTTGTTGTTTGGCGCTAGAAAACACGAAATTGTAACACACTAACCAAGGCTACTATTGTGCGGCTCAATTCTAACTTGCGCAATTACATCCAGGGGTTAATTAAGCGTTTGTTATGTGGGTGTGCATGACAAAAATATACCGTCTTTTTCAACGCCAAAACATATATAAATTTTCTGTAGCCTAATTCACAAGCAAAAGATTAATTACCATCTGTCATCTCTTGTTTTTGTGTGGCGTAGAAAAACACGCAATTGTAACACACTACAAGCTACTATTTTGTGCGGCTCGATTCTATTCGCATTTACATCCAAGGGATTAATTAAGCGTTGTTTTGCTGCGTGTGCTGGACAAAATTAAACCGTTTCTTTTTTCAACGCTTAAATAATACATTTATCCTGTAGGCATAATTCATGTCGAGGTAAATTAAGCCTGTTTTGTGCATTTACATTTAGTAAAACACACAGTGTTTTTAAACGGAGGGACAATACAAGTAAATTTTTAATTGCCATTTGTGGAGAGCAATTTATATACAAGGTTACCCAGGCATATTTCTGGGTTCATTTGGAGTCAAAAACAGGGTGTATATTTAATCTATATATACAGATCTTCATCATCAAAACAGTGTCTGTAATATATAGAACAAATCAGTATGACAGATCAGAGAGGTGGCAGGCTTGCACCTGCGAGTGGCAGTGGCACTAAACATTCATGGAGACAGGCCCAAGGTCGCAGCACAGCATGGGGGTACGTCGCAGCAGGGGTTCCACTAGGTTGAGGGGGGTCGTGAGGCCACAACTGCCGCTGTCATCTAGCGGCCGTGTGTTGTTCAGCAATCACAAGAGGTTCTTGATTGGTTGACATAGATCCTCTCTTTCCTCCCAGATGACATCTGACAACCCCAGCATGAGTCGGTGGGAACCTCAGACACAACCATTAGTTGGCATGGCCCGGAGCGAGGTCAGCGGACCTCACTGTCCTCAGCCCGTCTCTGTCACATCCGGTTCCCTCAGCAGAGATCTACTTGTGTCTGGGGCTCAGCGCCACTTATATAGCAGGATGAACTATTTGAGGATGGTGCAGTCAGCAGGCTACTTGGCAGCGAAGAAATGTGGCCAATATTGACCTGCTTTCTTGCAGTAGCGGCAAAAGTATAGATGTGGAGAGTGCAATGGGAGGTCATGTTGTGGAGGTCAGCCTCGGATACAAAGGACCGGTGATGAGGACAGCAGTGACGATGAACAAATAGATGATGATGTAGCCGAGACGAACTTGGGAGCTGAGGTGAGGGCAAGGGCTTCATCATGTCAAGGAGAAGAGGGCGACAGCTGCGCGGTAAGTCAGCACGCAGCAGCAAGTGGTCGGGTTGTAGGCGAGAAGTCAGCAGGATAGTAGCAGTGTAGAGGTCGGGAGCCAAGCGGCACGGGGTAAAAAAAACCCGTCCCTTAGCAGGTCCAAGAAAGTAGCAGCACAGGGGCTCAGCGACCGGCCAGCGGCGGCTAGTAAGTCTACTCAGTGCGGAGCCTATTGGTTGGCGGTAATGTTTAAAAATCCGATACTCGGCCGGTGTGCGAACGTTCTTTGCTAGACACGGAGGAGCCCGAATCTGGGTATATGTAAGAAATCCTGTGGGCAGGAAAGTGAAGCGTGGCCCAGGGAAGCTAACGTGGGCACCAGGCCCTGCGGTTCAACACATGCCAGCGTTCACCATCCGGTGGCTGGAGAAAGTGGCATCAGAATGTGGTGTTCCATCATGCCGCCGCGAGCTACAGCAGCAGCAGCTAGCGCCCAGTGGACACGCATGCATTGCAGCCAGTCAGGCTCCAACACCTCTGCAGAAGGGAGCTGTTTCTCTTTGACATCATCTCCCGGTCCAGATCTCCTGTCCTCGCTACTCATGGCGCCAGCAGTCGTTCAGCGAGGCGATTGCCACAAAGAGACAACAGTATAGCGTCCTACACAACCAATCCTAAGGGACAGCAGCTGGACGTGCTCCTGTCCAAGTTGTTTGGTATTGCGAGTCCCTCCTTTCCATTCATGGTGGGGACTCTGCACCATCAGGAGACACTTAGGCTTGTGCCGAGCCGAGATGGAGATGTCCAAGCCGTAATTTTTTTCTAAAAAGGAAAGTACAAAGCACTTCATAAATTATGTTAGAAACAGAAGGGGGGTCTGTCTTGAGTTATCGGTTTGTTCAAGGTGTGCACAGCAGCGCGGACGTCTGGATCTGTAACTACTCGGGTCAGGGCCAGTACCATGTCTTTACGGCCTCATGGGTGGTGAATTGTGCTTCTAGACCAGGCACTACCAAAAACTTGGAAAGGAGACGCCGCTTTCTCTCACGTTGTCCAAATGCTGCCACCTGCGCAAATTCAGCCTCCTCCTCCACCACCACCATCATATCAGCCTCAACAAAGTACTGCTCCATCCATACACATGTGTAGGGCACAGCCAGGGTTAATTGTCACATTGTTCACTTACACCTGCTTGCCTCGCCAAACGGAAGTCACGAAGCGGGAGGAATTGCTCCGCGTCAATGCAGCAAGAAATCGATGTGTGGCTTATCTCGCGCAATGCAAATAGGAACCATCCGGTGCACTGACCCAATGGGAAGGAACCTGGTGTCCGCGCCTGCACCGTGGGAGGGATGGGGTCCATGCGCCCTGCATGGCGCAAGGTGTTCAATTGGTTAGTGAAACAGGTTCTGAAGTCTTCCACCGTTCTTCAGACATTCTGAAAATGGCCAGGAAAATGTGCATGCACTTTATCATTCGTACAAAAGCAAGGAACACCTCCCTCGAGTTGCCAGCAGCAGAATGGCTCCCCCAACATCCACTCTAGATATCGATGTTTACACCCGCTGGAATTCCAGC
>JAODAL010010043.1:52500-107280 GCA_025379985.1 Phyllomedusa bahiana
ATCTCTATTGTGTGTTCATTTAGTTTGAAGGCACACCAAATTTACACTGTTAGGGTAAGTTCACACGGCTTTTTGCAGCGCATACCTGTGCGTACTGCAAGATGCCGTGTGTTTAGAAGAAAAAGCGAGTCAGCGCCATTCACTTTCATTATCCCTGAGAGCTATGATTACCGTAATTACAAGATGTATTTTGGGGTGCATTGCAGTGCAGTTACACCCCAAAATGTGTCCTGAAAGATGCCGTGTGAACATACCCTTATACAAGCTGTACACTGACTACTTTACATTGTATCAAAGTGTCATATCTTCAGTGTTGTCCCATGAAAATATATAATACAATATATACACCAGATGTTGGTAATAACCCATCCAATCCACAAAGGCAAATAAATCAAACCATAGATGTCCATAAATTAAGTTATGTGTAATAATGATAAATGTCACAAGAAAAAAGTATTGAACACGCTTATTGAAATATACTTAACACTTGGTACAAAAGCATTTGTTGATGATGACAAGATGTGCCCTGTATGGAGAAACTAGTCGCATGCATTGTTAAGGTGGGATTTTGGCCCATTCTTCCTGTGGCCGGGCGACCTTAGGCGGTCGCATGGTGCTGCCACTAGATGGCGTACGTCTGGGAACCTGGTTAGAAAAGTGCCACGAGGGAATGGTCTCGGGGGGGAAGCCAAGGTGTTGTCGGCGAACATTAGGTTGCTGTACACATCATATGTAGTACGGTGATGTCCAGCCATTTGGGTTGGCTTTTCCCGGAACAGCTGCAGTATTGGGTGGTTGGCTGTGTCCCCACGTTCCCAGTTCCAACACATGTTTTTGTACATGGCCCTGGAGCTATAAAAGCCTGCTGCTCCAGGCATCGGGGTGGTGGGTGGTCCTGCTATTTGGAGTGGAGCACGCAGAGGAGCCAAGGAGAAGGGCTCTGGGCCCCCAGGGCTGGATATTGCCAAAAGTAGGAGTACTGTGGTTTTGGTGGGTCCTGTGTGTGGTAGACACAGATCACTGGGTCAGTGAGGGACTCACTGTATGTGATTTAGGTGTGGCTAGACAGATGAGGTTTTGTTTATGTTTGGTGCTGTTAGTTTATCCAGAGCCTGAATAAAGCTGGCCGAGGCTTGTATAAACTGACGCTGGTGTTGGGACTTAGTGCTTATATATTGGAGTGACAGCCCGTTTAACAGAAAAACGTCGATCCCAGAGCTGAATGACCCCCGGGCCAAAGCCAAGGGATTGGGGCGGCCAAAAGGCATGTGAGTTGTAGATTCTCAACAAACACTTTTCAATTCCTGAGGTTCCTTCAGGTTATGTGGGACACCTTACTATGAATTACTTGATCTTTAGTTCCCTCAATAGATTGTCTTGGATCCAGCTCAGGTGATTTGCTGGGCCATTCTAGCAGCTTTTTTTTCCTTTCTCTGAAACCAATTGAGTATTTCCTTAGCCATGTGCTTGGAATCATTGTCTTGCTTAAATGTCCACCCTCATTTTATCTTCATCATCCTGGTAGATGGCAGAAGAGTTTTATAAAAAAAAAAAATGTCTTGGTACATTTGTCCATCCATCCTTCCTTAAATGATATGAAGTTTACCAGTGCCGTATGCTGAAAAACAGCCCCACAACATGATGTTCCCACCTACAAGCTTCACTGTTGGTACAGTGTGTTTGGAGGCCAAAAGACAACTGCATATCACCGCAAACATGGTGTGTATTATGCCATCCATAGAGTTCAATATTGGTCTCATCTGACTAGGCTATATTCTCCCAATATTTCACAGGTTTATCCAAATATTGCTGAGCAAACTTTAAACGCGCTTGAACATGCTTATCATTCAGCAATGGAATCTTGCATGGTGAGCATGCATTCAGGCCATGGAGGTGGATTGCATAACTTATTGCTTTCTATGAAACAATTGTACATGCTGATTCCAGGTCTTTCAGTAGCTCTTCACAGGTGGTCCTTTCCTCTTGGACAACTCTTGTGATAATTATTTTTACTCCTCTGTCTGAAAACTTGTGGGGAACACCTGGTCGTGGCCGATTTATAGTTAAATGATGTTCTTTACACTTCCGGATTATGACCCCACAGTGCTCACTGGAACCTTCAAAAGTTTAGAAATTCTTTTGTAACCAATGATATCAGTATGTTTTGCAACAATAAAGTTGCAATGATCTTGAGACAGCTCATTGGTTTTATCCATCATGTGATGTTTCTTGTGTGGCACCTTGATAATGAGACACCTTTTGATAGGCCATCAGTTGAGCCAACTGATATTATTTTTCACTAAGTGGCAAGATTTCTAATTTCTGATAGATTTCAGTTGGTGTCATGAGTTTCCATTGGTTTTTGCAGCTCTCTATAGTCGTGAGTTTCCCTGGGTTATTTCTTATTATTAAGCAAAGCTTAATTTATGGACCTCCATGATTGGATTTCTTTGTGTGGATTGGATGAGTTGTTACTGACATTTGGTGAGAATTTCATGTCATTACATACACAGTCTGTGGTATATTAAATACAAATATGTATGTATATACATATATGTGTGTACCTTATGGGAGACAGTATATACTGTATAAGATATATATACACACACATTTGTGTGTGTATATATATATATATCTTATACACTATATACTGTCTCCCATAAGGTGTGTCTCCCATAAGGTGTGTCCGCTATCAGCAGGAATCAAAGACTGCTCCTATCACTGCTCTGTCTCTAATCTTTGTCGTATCTGAAAACAGGGAGTGACGTCACCACAGGTCGGCACACTGGACACCGGCAGCTTGAGAACAGAGTGTGTTATCTTGAACAATGGGAACTCTCAGACCACCTCTCCATTCAAAACAGAGAGATTGCTAGGACCATTCTTGAGATAGGTGGAGGTCCTACCTCTGGGATCTATCCCACCTTGTTGCCATAACCTCTTGATGTACAAAAAAGATGATAGTCAGCACTCCATTTATTATTGCAGTGAAAAAAAAATCTTTTTATTTTATCTAACAATCCATGTAAAAAAATAACATGAATCACCAATTTGAAAACATAATTTCATGCTCATGTTTAAAGTGAAGAAGAAAACTTTATTTATACTCCCACAGTAGAGGTTATAATAAGTGCACCCATGAATGCAAGTCACCTGCTGAAATGAACGCTGCTCTGTAGATGATTTGCATTGCATACAGCGCTCATGGGTGCACTTATTATAACTGCTACTGCGGAAGTATAATTATTTTCTTCTTCACTTCATATATAAGCCTGAAGAAGGACTATGCACCCAATTCACCCAAAATGTTGCTTCATCTACTATACCCGCCTTATACATGAAATTATGTTCTCAAATTCTTGAAGCATGCCATTTTTTAACAGGGAATGTTAGATAAAATAAACAGATAATCATTTTACTGCTATAATAAGTTATGAGTGTCGACCCAAGATGGAGTGGGAGAATTACCACCATTGTCTGACACCCATAGTATAAACTGAAAGAGTACAGTTCCATTCTATGCTATCAATGTGTTTGGTGGGAATACTCCTTAGCAAGTTTTCCATTATTAACACAGAAACGCAATTGAAGGCTAATACATTTCCTTATGTGTTTCGCAAAGTCCCTGTACAAGTGGATATATGATTAACCAAGTGGTAAGAAATAAGCGGCACTCACCGGTCTTCTTCTTTATAAAGCTTTTATTGTAAACACTCACATATCATGGGAAACAAGCACAATTCCACCTCAGCGCTTCGGGCCGTTTGCACACTGACTAGCGCTTTCTCAAGGCATCATATGATTAAGAATGCTCTTGGCACAAGAATCTTGTCCACTTTCATGTTTGCTGAAGGTAGTGTGGTTTTAGATTGCTTTTGCTATATGTTACATAAATAGTTGTCAGTCCTCACCAGTGGAAAGCATAGAAACTGTAAATCAAAGTACTATAGATGGAAGAAGAGCTTGGGGAGCATCTAAGCAGAACCACCAGTATTCTAATGGTTGTATAGGGAAAAGATTCCTCCTCTGAGATACTGTGAAAAAGAAATTACTTTATAGAGGCTTAACCATGAAAAACAGTTATCACCTACCCATAGGATAAGTGACAAATATCTGATTGTTGGGGGACAACTGCTGGGACCCCAACTGATCATAAGAATGGTTAGAGTTACCCTTTTGAATAGAGCAATGGTCAGGCATATGCCTTGCCACTCATTCAAACTTTATGGGACCTTATGGGAAGTGAATGAGAAGCCAAAGAGCGCTCAGTCAGTCCCATAGACGGATGATAAATGTTGTTCATAAATAAGTATTAAATGTTGCTGATGGTCAGGCCCCCCTCAACCAGTTGCTGACCAGGTTATTTATTCCACTTCCTGACCACAGCGACAAACTGGAGTGCCTGGGGCCCACCAGAGGAGTTTATTTTAGGAGCCCACGTTACTTGCTGTCTCCGCCACCTGTACACTGCCCTCGCCCGATCTCGCTTCAACTTTTCTATTTTTAAATGCATGTTTGGATCCTTGTTTCGGACCATAAACGGACCCAAACACGCATCTAACAATGAGCAGTATGATTTACATTGCTTTCCATGTAAAACACGCATAAGCGTGACGAGTGATCGCTGATGCGTGTTTTACATGCGTCTTTCTGATGCGTCTCTCGGATCCGTTCAAAGAATTGACATGTCAGTTCTTGATCAGAAAGACGCAGCAGACACCCTATTTAAAACTATAGGGTGCGATCCTGCTGCTTCCAACACACTTCCAAACTCTCAGCTGCATGTTGAAAGCGTTTTGGATGTAATTTACGCGGAGCGTTTGAATGCATTTTTGTTGGATCACACGCGTCTGGACAACATAACCTTATACAGACAATGTGATGATTTCAATCAAGTGCATGTCCAACTTTCTCCCCGCTCGCCGTTTATTTCCGCCGAGCGGGGGTAGAGGAGTCGGTATCCTAGTTCCTATATAAGTACAGTGGATTACCGTAATTGACAGGACTGGATTTAAGGCCGTATTTGAGCGCAGTACGGCGCGCATTACGGACTGAAATCCGTCCCAAAATCAGCTGTGTGAATGTAGCTTAACAGTAATAGCAGAGCTGATATTCCAATCACTACTATAGAATCACCCACTGCCTAACTAGGAAGTGAGTTTGAAGCTGACTGTGACTTTCTGAAACACCATGGTGAGAAAACCCCTTTAAGAAGTTTTGCTACTTTTTCTCTGAGAGTTCATCCTTTAGTGAATTTGCTAAAATTGAAAGATGGAAACTATAGCTCTTTTTCAGAAGTTCCATCATACATCAATCAGTAAGGTTCAAGTAAATATTCAGAGCAATAAACCAGATGACATTTGCACCATAGAGACACATATTATTTGCAACTAACATTGGCTAATTGTGTAAAACTTGGATTGTATATGTTGTTTGGTTCCACATTTGTTGAGTGATTGAGTTTTTCCTTTCTCTCTGTGTAACATATCTGGAATATAGAATTACATAACATGCCGTCCGTATTGCTTTAATGACAATATGGTGTCATTAAAAGCACAATGTACTGTACATCGTCTAGAGGATAGAGGAGTGTGCATAATGCTTTATAAATGCTTTGTATGACTAGTGTAAATCTCCATTGCCCATCTGATTGTAGTCATTAGAGAACAAAGACTTGCTTGTTAATCATAGTTCTGACCATTATAGTTCATGGAGCCAGCCTTGACACAGCTGCACATGACATTGAAAGGTGCTGTCAGTGATCCAAGTGTAATTAAGCCATTCTATTCCCAGACAAATGAGAGAGAAGATACAATTTTTAAGAGACAGAAAATATGGATCCAGGACACACAATATACACATTCCCAAACCAACATGGCAGCCTAGTGCATAGGACCCTGCATGCCCCATCTAAACTGCATGTAACAAATCTGAATTTTAGTGCAGCGTGTTAAGGCTCGATCAACATTGTAATTGTTACTCTGCATGTGAGTGAAACCCCAACCTTACAAATAGAAGTAAGCAGGAAATCAATGATCACCTGTTTTAGCACATAGTAAGGGAAATGGCATAATTATAGCTAACTGTTTTTGCATTAACAGAAAACGATTTGGCCTTAAAGACATATTATCATCTTGGACATTTCTGGTGTATCCACAGGATATGTCATACATGCATAGCTCCCAAGTGTCCCTATTTTGGAGGGACAATCCCTATTTCTAACCCTTGTCCCTCTGTCCCTCTTAACTCTATAAATGTCCCTCTTTTTCATTTGGGAAATAGATTTGCATCAATAAATTTACTATTTTGCTTTAAAACGTTTTGATTTTCTCCTCGCTGTATATTTACTTAACTTCCTGAAATACTTTAATCATGGATACAATGCAATCATAAAACATAGTGTCACTTAAAAGTGGTCTCTAAAAAGTTGACAATATATGTGTTTGGCTTGGTTGAAGGGCGGTGTCTTGGTGGCGTGTGATGCTATGTGGTGGCTGTTTGGCGTGGTTAGAGACATGGCCTGATGTGTCCCTCTTTGCAATCTCTAAAACTTGGGAGGTATGTACATGTCTGATAGGTGTGGGCACCACCTATGGATGCCAGTGGCTATGCATGTGTAGCTCTCGCCGTTCATTTTAATGGTAGTTCAGAGTACAGCCAAAAAAGATGATGATGAGGGAGCTTAAGGGATACTGGTTCACGGGAAAGGTGTGGGTTAAAGAGATGGGACTTGCACCTATCAGACTTTTATGTCAAATATTTACAGGTCCCAGATAGAAACACCCCCTTACCAGAGATCTCCCAGATAAGTGTTCTCTGGCGTGCAATAAGGTGCCAAGAATGGGCCAGTTTTGGCCCCTGTTGTTCAAGGCGGCTATGAGAATAATATATCACAAGTTCTGATTGATAAGGGTCTGCCCCTTTGGCGCTGTGCCCCTTTGGCTGTGATGCCATACACTGCTTTCCCTATTCTTTTGAGGGGAGCGATCACTTAGCTAAGTGCTTTTACTTCTCCATTTCAGCAGTCTGTGGGAAAGGAGTCTCAGCATTCGATCACTAGTCACAAACTGACATGTCAAAAGTTACTCAAATAACAGCAACACTTTAGCAGCAGAACATTCTCATTAACCAGTTTCCAAAGCTTCCATTCATTTCTATTCACAAGGGCCACAACTTCTTTGTTTTGGTGATCAGCATTTTATGAGGACTGAAATCATTGATACAGTCTGCAAAAGGGAAGTCTATAGGGAGACATGATTAATTTGTATAAGTACATAAATGGCCCCTACAAAAAGTATGGGGAAAAGTTGTTTTGTGTAAAACCTAAAAAAAGAAAAAGGTTCAATCGCCAAAGGCAACAAGCCTTCTTTATCATAAAATCTGTGGATCTGTCAAATAGCCGTCTCAGGAGCTGGTCACAGCAGGAACAGCTGAGGGCTCCAAAAGCAGGTTTAGACAATTACTTAAAGGGGTTGTCTCACCTCAAAGTTTCATAAGATGCTCTGTCACTTCCTGGTCAAGCTGTCTGTAATTAGCATATGAGCTCTGTGTATTCAACTCCGTATATTCAGATTTCTCTAATTAGTTTAGATTAGCTCAGAAGCTTCTCTGAAACTGCAAGCAGGAGGTTTATCTAAAGCAAACAGTACTAATTACTCTTTTAATTTTTGTGATTTATTGTCCTGTACTTTTTTTGTTCTGTACTTGTTATGTGTTTTTAATTTCATTTTTATTATAATCTTTTCAGATGCTTGATATCGCTGATATTGATGTGACTAACACCTTCCCTGTCTTTCCCCTGCAATGATCGGAAGTAATTTCTCTGTCTACTCTTTTTTGTGGACAAAAAAAAAAAAGGTTTTGGTATTTCAATTATATATTTCACTTTTATCTCTCAATGTCATGTAATTGGCTTCTTAATATATGTCACTCACTTCATTGCACTTTACAAACAGAACAAACAGCAGGGGCAGAGAAAAATAAACAGGTCGGTCACTTTGGGCAACAAAAAAAGATGAACAAAGCAATATATTTGGAAAATGTCTTCATTTAGTGTTCCCTACATTTTGAAAGCAATCTTAATCTTTATAGCAAGACAACCCCTTTAAAACAAAATAATATCACTTATGTCAATGTATAAAAATCTTGTTAGAATTTTGGAAATTGGGACATATTCTTTTTAGGGCAGATTGGTTCATACTTTATACGTTTCTGGATCAATATGGGGAAACAAAGGGCCGTATGTATGAGAACTGTCTAGCAGTAAACCTTTCTATGTTGCCCATAGTAACCAATCAGAGCTCAACTTTCATTTCATATAGTGCTCTGGAAAAAATAAAAGCTGAGCTCTGATTGGTTAGAAAGAAAGTCTTATTGCTAGACAGTTTTTCCTTCACTTAAGCCACAGTTTTAACAGGTTCACCTCTACCCTACCATACGATGCCAAACTCTCCCAGTTTTTGGCGGGGGGGGTACCGTTCCGCTATTTTGGACGTCCCCTTCCGCCTCCGGGGGAGTTGGCATTTCTCCCGCCGACAGTAGTCGGCGGGGCTCTTTAAATGGCCGCGGCGACCAGAGTAGCGCTAGTGCGCTACTCTGGCGCTCGCCCGGGCTCGCTCCGTTCAGGGGGTGAAGCGGCCGCTGCGCCCGCTTCCCTCGCCCGGAGTTCGCTGTAGCAGGAGAGGCAGGAGGGATCGTTTCCTTCTCCCTCCTCCCCAGTATGTCCGGGTCGCGGTGTGTGCGCAAGCACACATTACAGGTAAAGACGGCGCAGGGGAAGTGAGCTGCGGCTGCTTCACTTCCCCCTGCTCGTCAGGACGATCGTCCGGAGCGGCCGTGGCTGCAGGAGCCTGGTGAGTAAGTGGATTTTATTTTTTTATTTGTATTAGCTTTTTGGGGGCTCTGCCTGGCAAACAATGACGGGCATATGGCAACAATGGGGGCAACTAGACTCGGCTACTATGGGGGCACTACACTCGTGGCAAATCACAACAAGGGGGCACTTTTTTTGACCTGGCAACAGAGGGAGGACACCTCTGGCAACAATGGGGGCACCACACTCGGCAACAGAAGGGGGCCATATACATGCGAACAGTGGGGGGATTTTCCTGGCACTGAGGGGGAATCTACCTGGCAACAATGGGGGCCACATACCTGGGGCAACACTTGGGGGGCCTGCACCTACCTGGCTAACAAAGGGGGGACACCTAACTGGCTACAGAGGGGGGCATCTTCTTGGCTAAAAGGGGCATCTACCTGCCTGTAGGGGCCAACTACATGCTTAATGGGGGTTACTACCTGGCTATTAGGGCATATACCTGCTTTCTGCAACATGCGTTTTTTATGCTAGTTGGGTGGAGTGGGTGTGGTTTTTGAAGGCGTGGCATACCGACAAGATGGGCATGTCCATGCAAAATTTCGCTACGCGCGCCGCCCACTACAATCTCCTGCTTTTTCATTTTCAAAAGTTGCCAACTATGCCCTTACCTTCATCTCCATGTTTCCCACCTTGGTTGAACTTGATGGACATATTTCTTTTTTCAACCATACTGTGTAACTATGTATTCTTTTACCTACACCAGTGGCATATAGACCTCAGTACTGCTGCCTTACATATTATATTGTGCTCTACTTTGTAGTGCTAGAAGATTTAGAAGTATTACAAATATTCGGAGACATGATCATGCAGATTTAACAAGCATTTATAATAAAGGCTTTGCAAATGGAGCTTTGATCTGATCCTTTGTCATAACTGCAGATTAAATTATGCATGATAGCATAGTTTCCATTAAGGCACTTCTCCCAGATGACATCATACAATACAAAAAATGCAGTTTAGCTGGTCACGTCAACTCTTTGTCTTTAAATCTCTGAGAATTTTGTGCAGAATATTCCATCTGTAGGAGGTAGACGTTATCAGACGATTGCTTGTATAAAATATTCAACCTGGTGCAAATATACTTAGTTTAGAATATTATCTCATGCAACAAAGCAAAAAAAAAAAAAAAAAAGTGTGGACATATGGCTGGCCGAGATTAGAGGCACATGTGCCACAAACATTCGATTAACACTGCCAACAGGCAGGTGTCACACACACACTGACATTTTGGCCAGAAAGGATGATATGGGCAAACTAATCCACATCTAATTAGAATTGTCAATTGGTTGAAAGCAGATTGAGAATTGAGAATCTGCGTCTTCTATTGTTTGGTGTCTGGGGCGATTGATGAGCGATGGGGGCATGGTTCGCTTTTGAATGAAGATAACATCTCTTAATAGTCAGGTTAGGTATCTTAAAGGGGTATTGATTTCAAAGGGAGAGTTCTGACCACCTTTCCTTTCCAATGGAGAGGTTTCAGAGGTGGGACCCACTCCGATCACACATCAATGGGATGACCTATCAATAGCCCATCAATGTGTATGGTGGGACATACACACGTATGTAAAACTCGTAAAAATCAGAGCAACAGAAAACACATATTTAAAATGTGGAACAACCCCTTTAAATGGGTTTTCCCAGACTTTTAAGCTCCTCTCCACCAGCTTCCATTGTACTTAAATAGAAACTGAACCCATACTTACCTCTCCATACCACCGTTCTTGCAACTCCAGATCTCCATTCCGTTCCCTCAATGATGACATCACGTTCATGGACACATAATGCTGCAACTAATCTCTGGCCTCAGCACAGAGTCTGCACGTGTCACATGTGACCACAGAGGCCAGCGATTGGCTGCAACATCATGAGATCCATGAACATGACGTCATCATTGCGGCGGACGGATGGGTGCAGTGTAAACCTTCGAAGCTCTTTGCAGCAGTTGAAGCTGTCTGCGATGATAGAGGTGGGCATGTTTTTTTTTTTATTTTAACACAGTGGGAGGGAAATTAATTTTATGGCAAACCCCTTTGAGCAAGGATGTGAGCTGATTATTGTGAATTGCTATATTGCCTTAGTTTGGCATTTTATTACATTGTGTGGTATTTGGAAAAGTAGTTGGAAAACTTTTTGGTGCCATAACAAAAATACTACAGAAATGCAACATACTCAGAGAACACTCTTTAACTAATTCACCTGTGTGTACATTTATCCACTTTCATCTTAAAGGGATCAAAACAAATGCTACAAAGTAAAAATCTGCATTTTGCACAGTCAAGTTGTATTATTACAACCACCAGTTAATATTCAGAGTAACCACCATGTGCAACAGAGACAGCAGCTAGATAGGCTTGGAGTGGCTCAATGAGGACCTAGATATCTAGAGCTATGCTGACTGCAGTGTATCCCACAGCTGCTGTAGGGTGTAAGGGGGAGGATACATAGAGCGAACACGATGATCCAAGTACTCCCACAGATGTTCATTTGGGTTCAAGTTTCGGAAATTAGGGGGCCAGGATAGTACTTGAAAATCTTGATCATGGTCTTCTAACCAATATTGAATATTTCTAGCCATGTGACATGTCGCATTATCTTACTGGAAGATCACATCTTCCCCAGAGAAGACTATAAGCATATAAGGGTATACAGAATCTGCAAGGATGGATTTATACCTAACTTGTTTGCCTTCCACCTGGATGAGTGGCCCAGAAAATGCCCTTTAAACCTTCCCTAGATCATAGCGCTGCCACCACCAGCTTGTGCTCCTCTAGCAGTGGTTGCTGGGTATTCTTTCTTGCCTGAGATTTGATAAAGCAGAAAATCAGATTTTTGAAAGAAGGCAACTTTTTACCAATGAGCAAAAGTCCAATTCCAATAGTGGTGTGAAAATGTAAGCCTTTTCTACAGATGCAACTTTAGCAGTGGTGATAACAAAGCTGCAGTGACATCCTTCTGTCTCGGAGCTCCATATGTAGTACAGTTCGCTGAACTGTTGTTCTAGGTACATGTCTAGAAGCTCCCTGGTTAATTTTGGTGATGAGCACCTTTTTAGCTGATGTTCATCTCACATCAATGGCGCGTGGTACTCCACAGTTTCCATGTAGCTCATTCACAATGGTGCCATTTGTGCATTGAGGATACACTTCCACCACAGCAGCATGCAAACAGTTCACAAACCGCGCGGTTTCAAAACTGGCCACACTTGGCCCGAAAGCCCATAATATTCACTTTTTTCATCTCACATAGATTGCCTCTTTTAGCCATGACATCAGTTAGGGATATCACACACGTTATATACCCACCACGTCAGCTCACAACATCCCAACTATTTACGAGCTACGTGCTGCCAACATCAAAAGTAGGATGTGGTCATAATAATGTGACTCAACTGTGGTATGTGTGATACATATATATACAACTATGTATGTGGATTAAGTTTGTTACCTACACATTTTCACCTGGACTGTGTTTTATCACTTTTACAGGAGATACAGGATGCCTACATCACAGTAACTTACTGCAGATGAGAAACAGTGACTACTAGCCTCCTGGACAAGGTAAAATGATTTATTCGCTTGATATATTTCACATGCACTTAGCCTGGGGATGACTGAGATATCTCTGTAATATCAGCACCTGATGTGGTTTATTTTCCCATCTGTTCTTAGAAGAAAATAAGCCTTTTAATAATTTAATTTACCAATTGAAGTCTAGATATGTGAAAGATGTAACAGAGTAAACTCCTTAATAAGTGGAGTCTATAGAAGGAATGCGAAAGATTACATACCATAAATTATAAGCACATGAAGCAGGGTGTATGTTGTTAGTAGTGAGGACTGTAATGTATGGGTGAGAGCTGAGAAATGGCCAATACAGGCTGTCCCCGACTTACATCATTCCAACTTACATCTGTCCCCCAGTTACAAATGGAGACTTATGAGGAATGCTGGCACATGTAGTTCCATGTTCCACAGCAGATAGCAACTGTGGAATGACAAGAACTTAAGAACAAACCTACAGTCCCTATCCCGTCCGTAACCAGGGGACTGCCTGTACATAGAAGAGAGGGAGCCTCATAGCAAAGATCAAAATGGCAGATGCAGACCTTTTTTCCACCTCTATATCGTGTCCATTACCCTTACACCAATTCTCTCTCCTTCTTTGCAAACCATTTAGTTCCTTTTGTACAGGTTCTTGACAGCAAATAATAAATGGGATGGGACCAACTAATGAGGAGCCCCGTTATTCTAAAGGGGTTACTGGACCTACTAAATAGTACCTAAGCCTGTGCCATAACAAGATACAGACAACCAACCAGAGTAATAGTGATATCAAAGTCCATTTTTACCATCTACCTGTCTAGCGTGTGTAACCTGATGTTGTGCTTTGCTTATAATGATGGGCAGATTTTTTTAGAAAAACATTATAAACAAAATATTAGACAGGGGTGAATGGCTCATTGATATGTCCTTGCTGCATGCTCCCACTCATATTAGGCTATGTTCAAATTGCAACTATGACCTTCAATCAAGGGTTCTGTGGTCGACATGACTTTTGAAAGCAGGAATAGAGCAGCATGTTCTCTGCATCAAAATGATCGAAAATTTGAAAAAAACAGAAGTGATTATATGTAAATGGAGTCTGTCAAGCACCCTTTGGATCCATTGCACAATGGATTCGCTGGAGCTGTGTAATGAGATAGCATGTAATGAAGGGAATGTAAAGCTATGGCAGTTCATTATCTGAGGCAATGAACTGGTTCCGGCTTGTAAAGCTGAATGTGAAGAGGAAAGATAGCAGCTGAGATAGTACAACTAAAAGTCTTTTTTTATAATATGTGGATCTTTGAGTGATCCATCTTTTGGGAATATCTATTTTTAACCGGCTGCTGCAGTTCACTTTCTTTCTGTAGAAGGTTATACGAAGGAGAGAGAGGTTGTAAGTCACAAATGGCCGCTCCAAGAAAATGGTATAAACCTCCTATATACCAATAGGTATAGGTCTACCTATTTAATTAATGTGGCTCCAGGATATTGTGCATGATGGAACCACAACATGTCTGTATTGGGGAGCTCCTTTTGTATCCAGTGGGCCACAATTGCCTTACTTGGAGACACCTTTGATTTGTAGGGTTACTGATCATCAGACTGCGATATGAACCAACAAGCAATATGAACCAACAAAATACACTACATACTTTGACATCTGTCTAATCGATTGTTTTACATGCAATGCTGGAAGTGATCTTCGTTTCCTGCCAGACACATTTAGATGTGGCGCGTCATGTTCCTATATGTACCAGCAAGCATATCAAGGAGAGTAGCAGCAATTTCACATTGGATGTTTTCCTTTAAATCTTCCACAGTGCGAGACTTGATGGAATATAGTGTTCTTTGATTATACCCCAAAGGAAGAAGTCTACTGGTAACAGATTGGCTGCCGAGGTCGCCCACAGTAAAAAAAAAATCTTGCCTATGTGTAGCACATTGGTCCATCTTGTTAAAAGAAACCTTCTATTAATTAATCATCCAGTTGATTCATGAACTGTAAAAAATGTCTAGGTACACATCAATGTTCACAGTGGTGTCAAAGGAAATGGGGCCTATGATGCACAACCAAGACATCGCGCGGCATACACCAACTTTTAGATCATGGAGGGTTTTTGCATGGTGAGTGGCCAGGTAATGTGAGGGGTAAAAATGTATTTAGTCCAGACCACCAATTTGTGCATAGTTCTCCGACTTTAAAAAAAAAATTGAGAGGCCTGTATACTGTACAGCGATAGTAGGACCTCAACTATAAGAGACAAAATGAGGGAAAACAAATCCGAAATATTTGTCTGATTTATTTGCAAATTATAGTGGAAAAATAAGTATCTTGGTCACCTACAAACAAGCAAGATTTCTGGCTTCTCTCAGGATCCTGTACTTCTTCCCTGTAAGAGGTATCTGTCTCCACTCATTGCCTGTAGTAATGGACACCTGTTTGAACTTGTTATCAGTATAAAAGACACCTGTCCACACCTCAAACAGTCACACTCCAAAACTCCACTTCATGTTGAAGACCAAGAGCTGTCGAAGGACAACGAACAAACAATTGTTAGCTTGAACCAGCTGAGAAGCATCTGAATCTTGCAATAGGCAAACAGCTTTGGTCGTGTATTAAATCAATGAGGGAGCAATAATTACAAAATGAATGTATACAAGACACACTGTAATATCTCCTCCGTCTGGGGCTCCAGATCTCACCCCTGTGGGGCTCAACATGATCCAACAAGAACAGTGAGCAAAAATCCCAGAACCAACGGGGGGGACCTTAGTGAATGAACCTGCAGAGAGCTGAACCAATGTAACAAAGGTACCATCCAGTAAACACTACTACACCGCCAGGGACTCAGATTCTGCAGTGCAGGCGATGTTCCCTGCTTAGCCAGTACATGTCCGGGCCCGTCTGAAGTTTGCTAGAGGAGCATTGAATGATTACAAAGAGTATTGGGAGAAATGTCAGTATGGTCAGATGAACCAAGGTAGAAAATTGTTTGGTAGAAAAACACAACTTCAGTCCGTGTTGGAGTAAGAGAGAAATGCCGGAGTTTGCATCCAATAGAACACAACCTACTTTGAAGCATGGGGGTGGCAACTCATGCTTTGGGGCTGTGTTTATCTGCAAAGGGACAGGATGACTGATCTGGCACATAAAAGAATGAATGGGGCCACACGTATTGTGAGATTTTGAGTGCAAACCATCTTCATCGCAAGGGCATTGAAGATGAAAGTGGGCTTGGTCTTTCAGCATGACAAGGATTACCAAGACTCGCCCGTGCAATGAAAGGAGTGGCTTCGTAGAAAAATATCAAGGTCCTGGAGTGGCCTATTCAGTATCAGATCTTAACCCCATAGAAATCCTTTGGAGGGAGTTGAAAGTTGTGTGTGCCAGAGATGGACCCAAAACTTCACTTCTCTAGAGGAGATCTACATGGTGGAATAGGGCCACATACCAGCAACAGTGTGTGCAACCTTGTGTGGAAGACCTCTGTACATTCGATTCAACAAAAGGATCTATAACAAGAGTATTGAGTGAATTGTTATTGACCAAATAATTATTTTCACCATAAAATTTGAAAATTAAAATCTTTCCAAATCAGGACAATGTGATTTTCTGGATTTTGTTTTCCACATCTTGTCTTCTCTATAGTTGGAGGGCTCGAACCTTGGATGTCAATTTACAGGCCTTGCTCATCTTTTTAAGTGGAAGAACTTGCACATAATTGCTGGCTGACTAATACTTTTTCCCCTCACTGTATGAGTGTTTTGTAAGTCACAATGACTGTCTAGAACCAACCCCATTGCTACAACCCAGGGGCATCCAGAGTTGTTCAAAGCACCATTTACTTAGAAGCACATTGCACAATGTTTTGTTCAGATTGCTATGTCCCTGCAAGAGTTATTACAAGTATTCGAGGGAACCTCATTGTACTTTTCTGGTGTAGCTATAATGTAGAAAACAGTGCCTTCTTCAGTGCATGGTTACCTTTTTATATATACAGTGCATTGCAAAAGTATTTGGCCCCCTTGAACTTTTCAACCTTTTGCCACATTTCAGGATTTAAACATAAAGATATAAAATTTTAATTTTTTTGAGAAAGACACGGCAAGTGGGGGACACAAATTGTGAAGTGGAACGAAATTTTATTGGATATTTTTAAACTTTTGTAAAAAGGTCCTGTATTTGGACTCCATCATTACCCATCAATTTTAACCATTCTTTCCTGTCCCTGATGAAGAAAATCCACAACCATGATGCTTGCCACCCCATGTGTTGAACAGATGGGGATGGTGGGTTCAGGGGGAGCATGAGCTGTGTTGCTTTTACATCAAACATATCATTTTGCATTGTGGCCAAAAAGTTGGATTTTGGTTTACATCTGAGCAGAGCCCCTTCTTCACATGTTGGTGTTACCAGGCGGCTTGTGCAAACTTTAAACAAGACTTTATATGGATATCTTGAGAAATGGCTTTCTTCTTGCCACTTTCCATTTAACAGGCCAGATTTGTGCAGTGTACGACTGATTGTTGTCCTATGGACAGACTCTTCCCACTCAGCTATAGATCTCTGCAGATCATCCAGAGTGACTCATGTACTCTTGGATGCATCTCTGAATCAGTCTTATCCTTGTTTGAGATGAAAGTTTAGAGGGACGGCCTGGTCTTGCGTAGATTTGCAGTGGTCTGATAGACTTTCCATTTCAATATGGATCGCTTGCAACAGTGCTCCTTGGGATGTTTTGAAGTTTGGGAAATCTTTTTGTATCCAAATCCGGCTTTAAAACTTCTCCACAACAGTATCCGGGACTGACTGGTGTGTTCCTTGGTCTTCATGATTGCTTCTGCACTTTAAAACAGAAAACTGAGGACTATCACAGAGCAGGTGCATTTATACAGATGGACTTGAATACCACACAGGTGGATTATATTTATCATCATCAGTCATTTAGGGCACAACATTGGACTCATTAGAGATCCTCATGAAACTTCTGAAGTGAGGTTTACTGCACTGAAAAGTAAAGGGGTTCCCACAATTTTATTGCACGCCCCACTTTTCAGTTTTTTTTTTACAAAAGTTTAAAATATCCAAATAAATTTTATTCCACAAAAAAAATTTAAATTTTATATCTTTATGTTTGAAGCCTGAAATGTGGCAAAACTTTGAAAAGTTCAAGGGATCCGAATACTTTCGCAAGGCACTGTACCTCTGTGGGGCATGAGATGTCATTTAGTCTTCCAACATAATAGATAGGAAAGCTGTGTGACATCAATATCCCCTCAGCAATTGTCAATCAGCTTTTCCATGTTCCTAATGGTATGCAGCTTTACTGGGTACCCTGTATCTTTCTATACATTCAGGAATACAGTAAAACTAAGGGCGAGATGTATGAAATGGGGCATTTTTACTTTTCTGGCATTAAATATGGCAAAAGTGAGTGGTCCGCCTAATTTGTCGATGTATGACGTGTCAAACGAATATGTTTGGCGCACTGAGTGGCAGACCCAACAGTTTTTAATGTGCCAAAGATGTGGGGGCGTTCTGGGGGCGTTTCGCATCACATTCATAATATTAGACACATTTGTGAATGTGGGATGGCAAAACTAGGCGCATAACTGCTCAAACAGCCAGACCAATTTAAATTGGTCGTGCACGAGTTGGTCGAATTGGAACTAGAATGTTGCTTAGGGTAAACAACTTATATTATATCCAAAAATATAAAATTATCTCCTATAAAATGTATTTGAAATTAATATAATCTACATTTTATTTTAAATTAAATAACCTACTGACCTACAAAGTTCTGAACACACATTAACATACTATATAAAAGTATTAAAAAAGTAGTAAGATTTGAATTATAAAAATATAAATAAATCTCTACAAATTTTTGTATTAACATAATACATTTTAAATTAGAAAAGCAACTCAATGAACTGTTTGAGCAGCCATTGTAGAATTCTGGCATCCGTTTACACACATGTTTGCGCATGGCTAATGCACCATAGTATCATGGCGCGCCAAACACATACGCTAGATGTGCCGAACATTAGGCACCATTTATAACCACACATTCACCACTTTCATATATTCAGATGCATTATACATTGAAAAAAAAAAAAAGACACGCCAAGTTTCATACATGTCGCCCTAAGTGCTCACTGCTGTGTGGGATGTGATGTTCTTATTTTCCCTGGCTAAACAGTATATTGATATTGTAATTGGTTAAATGGGTGTGTGGGCTGTTAAGAAAGGGGGCCTCCGGCAATGCGATATGAGGGACATCGCGTGGGGGGGGATTCACAAAAATATATGCGGTGCACAACACATTACAAAATCTCTGAAGACATTTTCAAAACTTGGCAAGTATGTGTTCTTGGGCCACACCATTCCCTAAGAAGATCTTTTACCGTGATGATCCTAAGACACCATTTTTGACTCAGTATATTAAATTAAGAGATTTCACTTGAGGAAGGGGTTTTCCTTGTCCACTAATTTGGGGGTTGTCACAACAATATTTGTCTGCTACTCTGACAGGTGTGCTTGTACAAAGAGAACAATCTCACTGCTTAATTTACCAAAGTGCAAAATTCACAGCTGCCTGAGGAGGGTTTTTTTCCATCTAGGAGCTGTGGCTTACTGTAGACCCCTGTAGGAGTATTAGTCCTTGTACAGAGCCTATGGATTCATGTGCGCTCCATATACCGCATTATGCCTGTATAGGGCACCGCATTATGCACATGCTTATAGTAATGTGTTCACCGGGCATGCAACAGTTAATTTATTTTAATTCATACAGAATCCATCCTAAAAAGAAACTGTATGCCACTGTATGAAATGGGAAAGTGCAAGGGCACCAAATACTTCTATGGGTGCTGTATTATGGATCCATCCAATCTGCAGTTGATCAGATACATAATGTGGTTATATACTCAAGCCCTTTGTCCTTGGTTCCAGTGCTCAGAAGATACATATTCTGCAATTAAACAGAAGTGTAGGTCACTGTATTCATCATTCAGAGTATTCTTTTTATTTACCTTAGACCCCATTCACATTACATTTTCGGCCTCTGTTGTTGTTATCCATAAGAATATCTTGGAAAGGTTTCACAGCAGATGCTGCAATAGGGGCTATGGAGAGCCGTTTCGTCTGTGGGGCAAACTTAGTCTCTTTTGGACTTTGATCTATTTTTTGAGATCGTATACATTTTATTTGTTGGCCCACGATTTTGGGTCTATCATATAAAGTGTTTAGGATTGGGAAGTAGAGGAAATGTAGTTTAAAAAGAGACTATGAACCCCAGTTCTCTTCCCTCTTACCGGTGGAAGACCCTTGCAGAAGCAAACCATCTGATCTCCCCAACCCAGAGGCAGCCTTGCTCACCCTGCAGGGTCACCCGGAGTTAAAGGCCTTGTTAGCTTTACTCCCCACCAAGTCGGATCTCATGACATTAGCACAAGAAATGCAGCAGACCTGGAGGCGAGATCTGGAACTGGTGCAATCAGACATCAGTGCCCTATAGAATAAAGTGTGGAACCTAGAACAAGCCCAAGAATCTACAAATCTCATGATGGCCGACCTGCGAGCATTAATCTCCGACCAGGGTAAACATCAATCCCAGCTTTCCGTCCAATTGGATGACCTGGAGAACCGTAGCAGGCTCAACAACATTAGGGTGAGAGGGATGCCCGAAACTATCAGGACCGCTGACCTGATCCCCACGCTGACCAAAGTTTTTAACTACATCCTTGGTCGACCTGAAGACACGCCAATCGAATTTGACCGAGCTCACCGCGCGCTGCGCCCACAAAGTCAGGACTTAGCAAAACCAAGAGACATTATATGCAGGGTCCATCGCTACATCATTAAAGAGGAGATCATGAGGAAGGCCCGATTAATGCAAAACGTTGAATTTGAGGGCTCCAAACTGGGCCTGTTTCCCAACCTCTCGAGGCGCACGTTACGCATGAGAGCTGCAGTCAAACCACTCCTATTTGCTCTCCAAACTAACAATATTCCATATAGATTTGGCTATCTTTTCTCCCTACAAGTAAGGAACAAAGATTTAGTGCTAATCTTCCGCTCCCCGGAGGATCTTCCATCATTTACCTCGGCGCTTAACCTCCCAGCTATCTCCCTGCCAGATTGGACATTGGTGATCTCAATGGAGGCTCCTGTCACACGGTCACAACAGCCGGGACTCCAGCTTCAGCACTCCCCCATAGCTACCCCAAAATCCCAGCGATCCAGAAGGCGGGGTAGAAGTCGGGAGGACTCTTCGCACGACATGCGACCTCACCGCTGACATGGAAGCGTCTCCTGGTGGGAATCATTCCACTGTCAGGTGCAGTGCCCTTAACAAATTCTTTTTTTCCAGATTGACCCCTTTGATAGACTGCCTCCCTCCTATGTAGATATGGGGTTTCGTGTCCTGGTGTCCGGGGACCTGGAGGTAGTGCCAAACTTATTTCATTCACAATCTACGTTGACACCGCTCTTCTATTGGCTCTCCATTGGGTTCCTTGGCCGCGGGAAGCGAACCCCCGGGCCTATGGCCCCAAGGAAGCCATATTTCTCCATAAATCCTTACCAGCCCAGATTATTGATGTCTTCCGAGATGAGGAGGACAGAGCGGTCTTTGTCAAATTTTCCCTGCAAGGGCATATTTACACCCTGGCAAATGTTTATGCTCCCAATACAGGCCAAACTGCCTTCTTTGCTAAGATCCTAGACAATCTCACATGCTTTGGCCAGGGTAACATTATATTGTGTGGGGATTTTAATTTGGTCATGGATCCTCTCCTTGGCAAATCTTCGGGGAGATCGGGAGTTGCCTTACACGCCATCAACAAAATTTAAAAAATGCTACACAACCTGCAGTTGATAGATGCGTGGAGACTTTTACACCCCAGAGACAAAGACTATACCTTCTATTCCTTCCCCACAACTCCTACAGTCGCATCGATCACATTTTCCCACAGCACTCCCTCCTTAAATATGTTAGGGATGCAACTATAGGGAATGCACTGTTTTCAGATCACTCGCCCGTACATTGCGACTTCGCCCTTCCGAGTTACAAGCGTGCCCCCTATTCCTGGAGATTGAATGAACCTTTGCTAAACGACCCTTTGTGCTTGTCAGATCTGCAGCGTTCTATAGCTTCATTCCAAGTGGATCACCTTTCGGATCCCACGTCGCTTCAGATTCAGTGGGAGGCACTTAAGTGCCTGCTGAGGGGGGTGCTCATGAAGCATGGGGTCCGTTTGAAAAAAGCAGCAGCCCACAAATTGCAGTCTTTGCTGGCCCAACTGGCCACACTAGAAGCGAAGCATAAGTCCACGAGTTCCGAGGTGGACCTCAGGGCTCTTATGCAGACGTGCAATGCAATCCTTCAGCTCATGGAGCACAAGCACAAGAAGTACCGTTACCTTTGCTCGAGCTCCTTTTATACGTAGAGCAATAAGCCAGGTAGATTTCTGGCGCGAGCACTCCGCGATAAAAGAGCCTCCCTCTATGTCCCAGCAATTAAGAACTCGGCAGGGCGAACCGTACATCTGACGGAGGAGATCTTGGCAGTCTTTAAAGAATACTACTCCGACCTCTACAACCTCCCACAACCTTCTCCTAAACCCGACCTCCCACCCTATACCTCTCTTTTAAGGTCGTACCTATGTAAGACATCCCTGCCACGCCTTTCTTCTCAATCTCTCGCCTCCCTGGAGGAGCCGTTCTTGGCGGAGGAGCTCCGTTCTACAAGGTTTTGGGCGGGGATCTTGCTGAGGTGCTTTTAAAAGCATTTAACACAGTTTCTCCTGCGTCCCAATTTGATCCGGCCTTCCTAAGAGCGCACATTACTGTGATCCCAAAGGAAGGCAAAGACCCTGCTCTATGCCAGAGTTACAGAGCGATATCGTTGATTAACACCGATGCAAAACTTTTCGCCAAAATGCTTGCTACTCGCCTAAGTCCGCTCTTGGGGAAAGGGTTATTCATCTAGATCAGGTGGGGTTCGTTCCTTCCAGGGAGGCGAGAGATAACACGCTGAAGACCTTCTCACTCCTGCATCAGATACGGGAGGAGAGGAACCCCTGTGTGATTCTTTCTCTCAACGCCGAGAAGGCATTTGACAGAGTGGCGTGGCCTTTTCTTTCTGGGGTCTTGGAGGCAATGGGGATGGGCTCTGTCATGAGGAGTAGGATCTTGGCTTTATACACTTCTCCAGAGGCTAGAATACGTATTAACGGTTCCTTATCAGATCCTGTGGCGATCCGGAATGGCACCAGGCAGGGTTGCCCCCTGTCTCCCATTTTATACATCCTCGCCATGGAACATCTTATGCAGGCCATACGCAGTGAACCACTTATACATGGGGTGCGCGTTGGGCATCTACAAGTAAAGTGTTCGGCCTTCGAGGACTACTTACTTCTTTATCTCACTAAAACGCATATTTTTCTTCCAGCCATGCTTAGAACGCTGGAGGAGTACAGTTGGTTCAGCAATCATAAAATCAATATGACAAAGAGCACTGCCCTGGGGCTTAATATTACCAGTCTGGAGCTGGACCAGCTGAAGTCCTTCTCGTTTTCCTGGACTAAGGAGTCTTTCCCATACCTGGGTGTGCAGATTCCGTCTGATCCTAGTAAAATTTTTGAACTAAATTATGCTCCCCTGCTCAGTCGGATTACGCAGGACCTCCTGAATTGGGACAGGCGAGAATTTTCTTGGATCGGCAGGATCAATATCCTATAAATGAATGTCTTGCCTCGGCTCCTGTACCTCTTACAGGCCGTCCCAATCTTCCTACCTAAAACCTTCTTTCGGTCCATCAGACTACTAGTTAGTCGCTAGTTCGTCTGGGCACGTACACACCCTAGAATAGCCCAATCTACTCTGACCCGCCCGAAATCAGAGGGGGGACTGTCCCTTCCGGATTTTCAAGCTTATTACCTTGCATCGGTAGCAGTCCGCATCCTAGACAACTTTCGTAATGAGAAATCAAAATTATGGGTCCAACTTGAACCACTGTTTTATGGTGCACCGGTAGCGGGGCTTCCCTGGCTTCCACCAACTCTTCTCCCGAAGAAATTGCTGGGTGGCATTCCAATAGTAACACAGACATCAATCAGTGTATGCAGAGCCTTTGCCTCCAAGATGACAATCCTGACCAGGGGGGGTCCCTGCTCCTCACTTGCCAGCAACCCATTGCTTCCTGATTCTCTAGAGCCATATCTTTCTCGCTTAAGAGGAGGCAGTGCAGCCCAATCAGTCTTTGCAAGCGTGACTTCCTTAATGAGCTATGAGGATCTAGTTGGTGACTTGGGCAACACAAGGTTTTCCAGATTTAATTATTACCAACTTAAAAGCCTCTACTCCAGATGCAGTTGTTACGGGAAATTTCAGAGGCCCGGGCCCACCCCTCTTTGAACAATGGTGCTTGGGAAAACACTCGGAAAAAACGAGCCCTTTCGGGTCTCTATAAAATGTTGCTCAATACGCACCTGATGGACACGCAGACTCTCCTTCCAGAGCGCTTGGGAGAGGGAGCTGGGAGTCACTCTCTCGGACGAGGACTGGAGCAGAGCGTTTCTCCTGGCGCACAAATCTTCTATATCTACTAAAGCTCAGGAATTGAATTATAAAATCCTGAAGAGATGGTACAGGGTCCCGGCTCTGCTGCACACCCTCTATCCGACGGTACCAGACACTTGTTGGTGCTGCGGAGCTGACAGGGGAACCCGGTCTCATATTTGGTGGGATTGTCCTATTCTCCAAGCCTTTTGGACAAAAGTGATTGATGTCATCCGTATGGTAATGGGATTGACGCTACAGGCGAACCCAGCACAATTTCTTCTTTTTGTCCTTCCTTTGCCAACTTTGGCTCTTAAAAATCACCTTTTATCCCAGCTTATACTGGCGGCCAAAACCGTGATCCCGAGATTGTGGCTCTCCACGTCCTGCCCCTCTGTCTCGGATTGGTTTAAGGAAGTCCACACGATTCAGAGAAGGGAGGAATTTCGTGCTGACTCCCTGGAACAATATAAGAAATTCCTGCAAATCTGGGAGGACTGGATAAATTTCTGTGAGTCAGACCATTATCATAATTATGTGTAATCCTACAATGCCGAAGGTACAGATTTCACTCTCGACTGTCGTGCAATACGTGAACCGACTAAAAGGTTTTATGCTTGTTTGCGTTAAGTTAATATGATATGATTGCCTAACATTGCTTACTCTTGTCTAGAACCAGATGTTGTTTTGCTTTATCATTTAGTAACACTATAGTCCTGTGTGCTTTGCTCTGCTACTCTCTCCTGCGTTAGGTAGGCCCCCCTCTGTCAGCGGCTATGGCCCGACGTGATTCTGGACTCTCAAACTAAACAATCAGAGGACTCTTTCTTCATAGACCTTCTGCATATCCAGAGTTATTCCTCAAGTTATACTGCATTGTATACTCTGATGTTTTTCTAAGATATCTTTCTAATGACTTGTTTTCTATATGCATTTTTGTTCGGCTTGAGCTAGTATAATGGTTAACAATATCTGTCTTTATTCTAAATAAAGTTTGGCCTTTTTGGAATAAAAAAAAAAAAAAAGAAAGAAAAAAGAGACTATGTGATCCCTATAGCCCCATCACAGTATAAACCAGGATATCTTTTCAAGGTAATCTGACAGATTCCTAAAATTCCTAAGACCTAAGATTCCTATGTTTGCCCTATAGATTCTTAAGACTTCACTATGATATACATCGATACCTTTTTCAGGATGTCCAGATGGATACCAGCAACTGAGCCCGAAAATGTGATGGGAGTAGAACTTAAAGTGGTTGTCTCACTACCAGGATTGCTTTTTATGTTAAAGATCTTTAACAGTGTCCTACCTATTCTGAAATTTCCCTCTTGTATGGGCTGCATCAGCTCCTCAGGTCGCTATAGCTACAGGGCTGTTTGATCTCCTGATAGGCTGCCAGCACTGGTTGCTATAGCTAGAGACCTGGCTTCTACTGCAGCCTCTGAATTCAAAATGAAACCAAGAAAACAGGACTGAGGTAAGATGAATCAATGTAGTGAGACAGCCCCTTTAAGTGGAGCAGTCAGTGATTATATTAAAGTTTTTATTTCTTTCTATGCAAATCACCACTCCATAATGGAGTGTGGCATTGTAGCTTCATCATATGCAAGAAAACAGGGCAAAGCTACAATACCATAGCTCATAAACAAGTGTGGCACATTACAAGAAAAAAAGTAGTGAGCTTTATATGGACCTTAGATGTGTTAATACATTGAGGACTCTGCTGTGGCTTGGCTCAGTAAATTAATGTACTGTCAGAAACAAGTGGGGTTGCTATAGAAAGTAAACCCGATTAGATTAGGTTTACATCTGCATCTAAGGTTCTGTTTAGAACCTTCAACCGAGTCCATCAAAAATGATGGAAAAAAAATTGTTTCAAATATAGCACTGTTTGTCTAGTAAAATGCTGTTTAATGCAAAGTATTTCCAATGTAGATATGAACCAAGCCTTATATTTACAATTATCCCTCATATTGCAATGGCCCCAGGATACAATATTTTTAACATACAATGGTCTTTCCTGGGACATTGTGTGTTGAGTGTAGTTTTAAGGTACAATGTCCCAGACACTGATACAACCAATTACAGGCAGTCCCCGGGTAATGAACGGGATAGGGGCTGTATGTTTGTTTTTCAGTTGAATTTGTATGTAAGTCGAAACAGGTACATTTACTAAATGTGGCTCCACCAAACTTTAGTTTTTGAGCAGAGAATAGTTAACACCCCTTTTAAATCTGTTTTTCTGTTGGAGCCCTTGTGTCAAAGATTTCACCTCACTTTCTTTCTCCCATGTACAGATGTGGAATGTTGGCACTTGTAGTTCCATATTCCACAGCAGTTAGTAACTGTGGAACTACAAGTGCCAGCAAGCCAGAGCAGTACATGCTACATACAAAAATAATCAACAAACATACAAATAGTACACATGTGGTGTGGCATGCTAGCACTTGTAGTTCCACAACTGCAAATACCAGCACACCACATGTAGTAATTGTATGGGTGCTGATACAGTTCAGTACAGTATTTTACATTGGAGGTGGCAAGTTGGTGGGGATCCAGGAGCAGTAAGAACAAACCTGTCATGCCGGGGCCGACAGCATGAGACAAGAGGGGTGAAAAGGGAGAGCTACTGTGCTGGCCACAAGACAGATGGGCGGGAGGAAGGTAAAAAAAGAGCTGCTGTGCTGTGCCGGCCAGAAGACTCAGTGGGCAGAAGGCGGCTGGTGACATTCCGACATTATTATGGGGTGCGACTTAGTCTGTGATGTCAGCAGACTGAGCCCCATAGGTCTCTGCTTGTAATTAGGAGACAGATTTAAGTCAAAATGTTGTAAGTCAGGGACTGCCTGTGTTATGAACATTTTACTTACACACAGTGATAGTGGTCTATAGCACCTCTTTACAGTACAGTGCGGTACTACATGTCCTGTACTGTTCTTATACGCATAGGTGCAACTTTAGGGGGGTACGTAGGGGACTGTCCCCCCCCCCCCCCACACACACACATACACACTTTTTTCTGGGTGGGGGACGGTCCCCCCACTTTTTAGTCACTTCAATAAAAAATTATCCATATGAAATTATGAGAATACAGTAAGTGTGGAGAGCAGAGACACAGAGGAGGAAGAAGTTAACCCTTTGCCTCCTATATTTTCTGAAACATTATGGGAGGACAGAGTAGGTGGCAGCCTCAAGTGTCAGTTCAGAGTGAGAGCAGCGCTGATTGGTAGAGCAGGAGTCAGCAGGGGATGCTTCACCAACCAGAACGTGTCCATTAGTCCAGCACTCTGTTATCTGGGGCTGTGTAGGTATCTTCCCTAACATATCACTTCCCCTATGCTCAGCCCTCTTCAGAGAAGAAGAGAAGCTCCTGCCGAATGAATCAGTGGCCCCTTGTCTGTAGTGTGAGGAAGAAGTTGCCGACTGCACCAGACTACAGGAGACAGGTAAGGAAGGGACAAGGGTGCTAGGCGTTGTGTGTGCATGTGAGTAGGGTATGTACTGTATATGTGAGGTGTGTATATACTGTACAGCCATGTGACGTCTTCCCTGCACTTACACGCTGGGAAAAATTAAAGTAAACGGGCCGGCCACTGTTCAGTGCGTACTTCTAAAACACCAGGCAGATAGAGCGCACAGTACGCCCCGCTATACGCCATGTGAGCATACTTTAAAGATATGAATGCTGATTCTGGGGCAGATTCAGTGCTGGATCTGCCTCAAAATCAGTGTCCAATCCAACAGGAAACTGATTTACATTATACCCTATGTAAAATCAGTGTCGTTGTTAAATGACACTGATTTTACTTGAGTATTTTTGGCGCGTACTGTCAGCGCCTACAAAGAATTATTCAAGGCATTTTACACACTTACAGCACCTAAAGGATAGGAGGCAGAAATCTGCCTCAGGCAGCCTGGGTCATTTGCTCGTCGGAATTCTGCATTTGCAAGCGCTGAATTTCCAACAAGCAAACGACACTGTCAGTGCCAAAAAAACATCATGTGAACCCACCCTAAGTGTGTAGTGTGCCTGTGTTCATTATATGTATTGTAAGTTTGTATGCCGTCCTAGGCCATCCTGGGGGGGTACTTTAGCTCTCAGATCGCGGTCTTCCGTAGATCGGTATTGACAAATGAATCCTCTGGCACCAGTAGTCTCTTTAACCTGACCTCAGGCAGCTTTATTTTCCAACATAGGTTAAACATGCAAAGCATACAAAAACCCTAGGCCATCTAGCTGCTCACTACACCTAACAGTCATCCCTGTCTATCTGTGGCCACGGCCTATCAAGAAGCACCACAAAGTTCTTTTACCCAGTCTCCTGCTAGGTTCTGGCTTCTCCTAAGCCTCTGGGGGCAGGAGCCTCTGCCTACAGCTCCTCTGCTGCTCCACGCACAGATAGACCACGCCCCCCGATCACCTGGAGTAGGAGGCCTTTAATAGGTCTCCAGAGACCTACCCAACACCTGGGCTAGAACACGGGGACCTGGAACGTGGGAACAGCCACACACCCACTGCAGCTGTTCCGGAAAAAGCCAGTCTATAATGGCTGGACATTAGCCATACTACGTACAAGTGTCAGCAACCTATGTTGCTAACCGACAATACCTGGCTTCCACCACCGAGACCAGGCCCTCGGTGGCACTTTTCTACCAGGTCTCTTGATGTACGCCAGCTAGTGGCAGCACCATGCAACCTCCCATGGTCGCTGTGCCACAGTATATATACACACACAATTTCTGGGGTACCTTGTCTAATGTAGTTAGTATCTATTGTACAGTGTGTAATGTAATAATCTCTGGGGTACGGTGAATATTGCACTAATATATGGGGTATGATGTGTAATGTAATCTCTGGGGTACAGTGGGTAATGTAGTAATCTCTGGTGTACAGTGAGTAATGTAATATCTGGGGTATGGTGTAATGTAATCTCTGGAGTACAGTGGGTAACGTAATTCATTTCTAGGGTTCAGTGTGTAATATAATACATTTTTGGGGTACACTGAGTTATTTGGGGTACACTGTGAAATTCATTTCTAAGGTGCAGATAGTAATGTAATTTCTATGTCTACCATGTATAATATAATTCATTTCTGGGGAGCAGTGAGTGATGTCATTTCTGGTGTATGGTAGCAATAAAATAAATTTTGGGGTACAGTATGTGACATAAGTGATTCCTAGGGGAACCGTAGGATTGGGTTCTTTTATTTTCCTCATTCTGTTGTGCGTATAACAAATTTAATGGAGTAGTGATGGGGGATGGGAGGGATTAAGCAAAATTTGCTGCATTGCACAATGTTTTTTATTTCCATGGAAATATTATAGGTGAGCTGGTTTGGTTTCATTGCCAGGGCTGATTTTTAGTCCCAGTCCAGCTCTAAACTTCAGTAATTAGAGAGCCACTCATAACCTTACAGATTGCACCAAAAGTGTTTGCCACAAGGACTCCGCCCGGACCTGCTGTGGAGCTCAAAGCACTCCCTCAGACCTCCTAGCTGGGTTAGAGGGGGCCGCTTCACTGCAGGGAGATGAGGAGCGAGAAGGGAGGGGAAGTAAAAGGGTAGGCGAGTGAAGGAGGGATAGGAAGATAGGGGAAGAGAGGGAAAATTGGTCTCCCCCACTTTTTGAACCAAAGTTACGCCCCTGTTTATATGTATAGGTGCAGTGATGGGCGGTTTAGTAGCGCCTCTCTACAGTACAGTGCGGTACTACATGTCCTGTACTTTGTACATGTACCAGGATGAGCAGCTCTTTTGGACACCAGGTGAAGGCCCCATTTTCTCTATTTCTGGTACATTGTGTATAAAGTACATGACCCAAAGAAGCTTCTGTCATCATAGAAAGCGATTTCCAGCTACCAGCAGCTCTTTCTGATGTTATATATAAGGACTTGCTTTATTTGCATTAGTTACCTGCTTCATTTTCTACATTTCGGGCCTCGGAATCAAGTACTGGATTTCCATAGCAATATGGTTTGAACATACAATGGCTTCCTGGAGCCAATAAATATTGTATGTCAAGGGTTCACTGTATAACACAGTATAATAATTACAGTCAGCAAGGGAACATGCACAAAGTATAATGTCTAATTATATTATATGACCACTTAATGCTGATGCTTCAGTCAGAATAGATGCAGTAAAAAATGGCCATATTGTGCTACTCTAATTTGCTTCTGAATGTGTATCTGTAGAAAAGCTGTAATGCCATTTATATCTCAATATAATACATATTATTCGGCCAGCTGCCGCTCAGTGATGTAAGCTACAATGAGGCTAAAAAGGAACTTTAATATCTGGATATTTTATCCCTTCACATAATACACCCATTGAAAAGCGGCTATTCTTAGTAAAAGGATTACATTAACATCAATAAAGAAGCAGTACTATATTACTGAGCAATTCCTCATAAAATCACATTATTCACATGCACATTGTAGAGTTATGTACACAAAGCCTGTATTGTTCAATACTACAAAGCTGTGTGATGTTACAGTATCTCACAAAGGTGAGTACAATCCTCACATTTTTGTAACATTGTATTAGATCTTTACGTAGGCCAACACTGAAGATCTGACACTGATACAATATAATGTAGTCAGTGTACAGCTTGTATAACAGTGTAAGGCCATGTTCACACGGCTTAAAATGGGCCGTATTTCGGTCCGTAATTACGCGCCGGAGTGCGCAAATTACGGGCTGAAAACGGCCCATTCATTACGGTAATCCACAGTTCTCATAGAGAACTATGGATTACGTCTCCTCTCCCTGCTCGGCGAATACGCCGAGGGGGGAGATAATTCACATGCACTTTCTAGCGGCGTATACGCGCCGCTAGCAGTGATTGTCTATGGGCCGGCGAGGTGCCGGCCCCCCGCTCCCGGCCACACGGCGTAATTGCGGGACGTAATTACGCCCCGCAATTACGCCGTGTGAACATAGCCTAAGGCTCTGTCTACACTGAACAGAAAAACGTCAGTTTTTTCAGCGTTTTTCGTTTTCTAAAAACGCTGGAAAAACGACTGTAATCATCTCCCATAGACTCTATTGTAAAACCCTCCTGCTGTCTACACTGAGCTTTTTTCTGCTCGTTTTTTTTCACTGGTCGTATTTTGCAACATGTTCTAAAAAACGCCAGAGCCGGGCAGAAAATTTACTACAGGAGTCTATGTAAAGCGCTGAACGTCTTTTGGCGCGTTTTTTGCCGCGATTTTTCAATTAAAGCCCTCCCAGAGACCCAAGTCCCACCTATAGTGGGTGTAACAAAGGTTAATCCTTATCAAATTTGCATACAAGTGTCTGATGAGTCCTTTTTTGTACCTTTTGTAATAAAATGATCATGCTTTGGTCGCTAACGATTTTTGCGCAATTCATATTTCTTTTGCTAAAAATAATTTTTTTAACAGATTTTGGCATCCGAATCATTTTTTTTTTTTTATTTAACAGATTTTGATGCTAAAATCCATTTCTAAACATATTTTGGCGCTAATAAAGTTCTCGCTACCGACGCTGAAAATACGTTTTTTACGGATTTGGCGCAAGATTCCATTTTTTTACGTTTTTTGGCACCAAAATATTTTTTTTTCCAGATTTTGGCGCTAATAACGTTATCTCACCTCTGACGCCAAAAATACGTTTTTTTACGGATTTCGGCGCTAGAATCAGTTTTTTTACGGATTTGGGGGCTAAGATCAATATCTTTAAAAATGTGGGCGCGAATAAACTGATCACGCTTCTGACACTAAAAATATTTTTTTTACGGAATTTGGCGCAATAATGCGTTTTTTGGGATTTTGGCGCTAAAATCCTTTTCTTTACAGATTTTGACGCTAATACAGTTATCTTGCTGTATGCAAAGATAATGTGGGTTTTTGTGGATTTTGGTGCAAGAATCTGGTGCAAAATTGTAATAAGTAAGGCACACAAAGGACAATGTGCTCACAATGGTTACAGTGATCTAAAGGAAGTGACTACTTAACATGTTAACTCCACCTGTAGGGTGTAGTTTACATCCAATGGCTTAATTTGTGCATACATTAAAAAGCAGAGCAAAGACACTCCAAAAAACGCGCCAAAAAACGGACGTTTTTTCAGCTGCTTTTGACAGGCAGTGGACAGAAAACTCAGTTTTATGAACGTTTTTAGTAATTCGTTTTCAGGTCGTGTTTTGTCCACTGCAGTGTAGACATAGCCGAAATTTGGAAACTGGGCTGCAGGGCAGTATTTCAACATAATAATGACCCCAAACACACCTGCAAGACGACCACTGCCTTGGTAAAGAAAATGAGGGTAAAGGTGCTGGACTGGCCAAGCATTTCTCCAGACCTAAACCCTATTGAGTATATGTGGGGCATCCTCAAATGGAAGGTGGAGGAGAGAAAGATCTCTAACATCCACAAGCTCTGTGATATCACCATGGAGGAGAGGAAGAGGATTCCAGTGGCTACAACCTGTGAAGCTCTAGTGAACTCCATGCCCACAAGAGTTAAAGGGGTGTTATCGTTTCATTAAATGGTCTTCAGAATAAGGGGACAGTGAAAACAAGCAACTTTGCTATTGGATGTCATTAGCAATGCTGCCTTGTTCTTACAGTGTCCCTTATCTTGTGTTTTTATTTACACTGATATCCAGTGTGGGTCGAATCCCTCCTCCTTGCAATTCACTAGCTGAGAGCTCATTTACATTCTGTACAGCCCCTGGGTCGATTCACGGAGCTGTGTCTCTGACTCAGAGTTAGGGGCGTAGCATTTTCTGTTTCCACACCTAGCAGAAACAGACTGCAGCAGATTGTACAATGCGAAAACATGACAGTTTTGTCCCTGTGCCTAACTCTCCTGCATACACGCAGATCTGTGCCGTTCTTAGAAAGCTGTAATACATCTCCAGCTGTGAGAGATCAGTGCTCAGATTAGATTGAATGCAGCCTGTGGTATGTATACAGCTCTTATAAAATAAGACTGAAAGGGAGAGACACAGTGATATGGGGACTCAGAGGGAGGGGGGGGGGGGGGAGTCTCAGGCCAGCAGTGAAGGGGGGATGATGTCATCCAGCTGGGAGGGGAAGAAACGCCCCTGCATTCACAGAGCTGGGAAGCTAAGAGAAGTGTGACTCAGCCGAAGTAAGGAAGCGATACATCCCCTTTAAGGCAGCGCTGGAAAATAATGGAGGCCACACAAAATATTGACACTTTGGGCACAATTTGTCCATTTTCACTTATGTGTACTCACTTATGTTCCTAGCGGTTCAGACATTGACTGTGTGTGGAGTTATTTTGAGGGCACACCAAATTTACAATGTTATACAAGCTGTACAGTGACTACTTTACACTGTATCAAAGTGTCAGATCTTTAGTTTATGTTCACACGATGTACTGCAGAGCGTACTCCCGCGGCGCGGGGGGAGCGGCAGCCCACCGACCCCATTGACATTCATTACTCACGGCGCGTATTCGCCACGAATAATTGACATGTTTCTTATCTCCCTGCGTGAATGAGCAGGGAGAAGAGGCGTAATCCATAGTTCTCTATGAGAGCTATGGATTACCGCAATTTCGGAGCGTATCTCGCTCGTATTACAGCAGAAATACGAGGTGAAATGCACGCCGAAATTACGCCGTGTGAACATAGCCTTACTGTTGTCCCATAAAATTATATAATACAATAGGTTACAAAAATGTGAGAGGTGTACTCACTTTGGTGAGATTCTGTATATAGTGCCTTGATAAGGCACCAAGTTACTTAGGTATTTTTCTGAAAGCAAGACTTAAAGGGGGCAGTACCTCTGTATTTGGCATCCGATGGCTTAATCTTTTCATTGGTAAAATTACATAACAGTTGAACTGGACAAAACCCTCAAACAGCGCTGTTTAAAATCTGAGGCATATAGAGGTATAGTATAAACCCATAGACTTCTATGGCTAGAATATTACGACTCTAGAAAAATTGGAGCTTATAATGTGCATAAGGCATTAGTTGTATCCGTTTTTGGGAATACAAGGTGGCAGCCAAAGAGGCTATCATTACATCTCATATGGTGTCATCCACACCAGTTTTCCCATAGTCCAGTGTTGCAATGTATCAATATTAGGTAGATTTGTCATTGATCAGTTTTGGGAAGGTGGGTAAAAATCCATGTAGAGTCTAATGATAGTAAGGTTCCCAACATGGTTAATGTCAATTTTAAGCATATGCACTGGGAAATTCTCATTGTGCCCATAGCCAGATATATACAGTTGAATCATATTATTATGTCCACTTCCTACCTTCAATGTCAGCAGTGCTTAGCTCATGAAGAAAATCAAGTGTGGTGTGCTGGTTTGGTGCATTTGTAAGGTGTGTGATAGGCTGTCTGCACATTTAACGCTCGCTGCTATCATACATAAAAGCAGCAATTTATCAGTTGCAAAAAGGGATGATATTTGGCTTTCAGTCCAAAGGTGGCAGTATTTCTGAAACGGCGTAGTTTGTGGAGTGCCCGCGTGCTGTTCTGGTGAAAGGGTATACCGAGTGGATAAATGGTGCTATTAGAAATAAGCGACATTAAAATTATGGAGCATCACATGTCATTGATGTGAGAGGTGAACGTAGGCTATGAAAGTGTGTGGGGAGCAGCTCTTCGCATCCTCCCCCATGCACCCTCCAGAAGCTGTGGGATACAGTCAGCATGGCTCCAGGTGCCTGGGACAACTTACCAAGACCTTATTGAGTCCCAGTCCATCTAGCTGCTGCCTGTGCTATACATTGCGGTTACTCTGAATATCAGGTCATAATAATGTGACTCGACTATGTATATCATTCGAGTTTTCATTTGGCATAATCTTAACTGGTATATATCTGAACTGTATCAGAGAGCACATTGGCATCAATGGTATATGTCAATGGCAGACCAATGCAGCTGTATAGATGTACAATTTCATATGGGCCATACATTTAGCAGACAATTTCAAATAGTCGCAATGACCACAGGTTGTGAATATAGTCTTCCCATCTTCGACAGCTGAGGCCCTTTATTGTGGATTTTATTATTTTAGGGAGAAATACTTTCTCATTATAGTCACAGAAAATAAGAGTGCCAGTTGGATTATGTGGATTCACATTGTAACCCGGTAGAAAGTAAAACAGCCTTTGATGTCAACACAAGTTATTCCCTAAGAAACTTGTTCTAAGGCTCAAAGGAGTAACGTGAGCCGCTTCATGCTTCTTATTGCTGTGTAAATTATTCAGGCACCTCCAAGATCTAATTATATGTTAAATGGGGTTAGGATACATTTTAAGAATAGGTCTCCATTGGTGTCACAGTATACACGTTTGTGTAGAATTAGCTATCATGTCGGTTGCGGTCAGAGAATAAGTCTCTGAGAACTGTGCAGGTATAATGTCTGAATAATGGATAGAGGGAATGAAAGCATTTGCATTACACACCAGAATACTCAGAGGTGTTTCATTAGACATGACCTCAGTGCACACTTGGCCTAAATCTACATCTGAAGTGTGTACGCCCCAAAAGTTTACACTGAGAACTGGGGGCATCACAAATATAAGAACAAGGACCCATTTCCTAACAAGCAAAATAGAAGGCTCAAGTGCCCCGATCGGACTCTCATGATTTCAATAGATTTTCCTCTTTCATATAACTTATACTCCCCTCGGATCCAGTGCTGCACTGTCCTCACTCTCTGCCAGTCTTCTGTTTTCTTCTTGTTTCTTCCAAATGGGGACTTAGTCAATGAACTGACTAAATGGTGAAGTCAGGCAGTGGCACATGACTACTGAAAGAAGCAAGACGGAAAGGATTTGTCCACACGGCATACGTAAAATGCTGGACTGATTCTGGGGGACGGTTCTGTCTGTGGTTTACAGATTTGTCCGTCCCCCATAATAATTGAATTGCACACCTTCCACCCAAAAACCGGGCAGAAGATTGTGCACATTCCAAGTTTTTCGGAACGCCAGCGGCTGAAAAGCTGTCCGGTTGAAAAGGCATTCAGTGTAGACGGATTTTCTTTTAAAGTCCATGGGGATAGTTTCTTGTCGCTTTTCAGACAGTTCCCAAATCCGCAAACCGTCTGAAAATCCAACCAATAAACCATGCCGTGTGGATGGAACCAAACAGAAAACCGGCAGAGAGAGAAAAGACACTGAATATGTATTTAATTATTTATTGTTTTTTTTTAAATAGGCACTCATATGACAAAAATACACAGACAACCCCTTCAAGAGAAATATATATGTTTTAATGTATAGCTATAGACTTCAATAGGTTTTCACTTACAAATTAGCACAAATACATCTCAATATAGACATTTTTATGTTCAAATTTGAGCCAAGAATTGAATAATGTATTAGTTGTAGCCTCCTAACATGCAGTTAGGGACAAGAAAGATGCTTTAAGGGGCAAGAAAGTAAATCTATTAATGTATTGTTTTTATAAAATCAAAAATAGGGACATTTAAAGCATAATGAGGTAAAAGGGAATCTGGGCAAAACAGGGACATTTCCTCCAAAAGAAGAACACTTGGGAGGTCTGCTCTTTCTTGTTTTCTAACTTTTCAACACTCATGGACACGAAGGGCCACATGTATGAAAACTGTCTAGGTCTAAAACTCACTGTGTCGTCCATAGCAACCAATCAGACCGCCTTTTTCACTTCATATAGTGCTCTGAAAAAATGAGAGGGGAGCTCTGATTGGTTGATATGCACAACAAAGTGAATTTTAGACCTAGACAGTTTTCATACATGTGGCCCCAAGTGCAGGTTCTCACCAACCAATAAAGTTTTTACAAGGCCACTTCAGAAAGTGCTCCTCTCTCTCCCGGGTCTTGAGTAGACGATGCATGAGCTGCATCTATGGAACATAAGCTTTTTATGCTCTAGATTTGAAAAGCTGCCGCATGTTCTGCAATATAATTGTTTAATTTTACTGCAATGGGAAAGTAATTCTGTGAGTGTTCCATCCAAGACCAACTCCCAGCACTCTTTGATGTAACTTTCACCACGACTGGCTTCCAAACCGACTATCTGAGGGATTGCTCTCATCAGAGCTTGAAAAATAACTGTTGGGAATCCAAGCATAAATTCAAATGTCAATGTAATAACCGATTTATACTTAATACTCCCAGTAGGTATTGTAAATTCATGTCCCCCAGCGTATAGTAGGACCATATATACAAGTTATGGGATGCAGAAAACCAGCAAAATAGGCTTTCAGCCGGTTTGTTTATCCTCCACTGAAATGTCGGTGTTATACCCAAGCCATGCAGGAGTTTCACAGCACAATGAGAAACAAATGTGATTTCCCTGACACTTTCTTGACTGAAAAATCCCATCATATGAATCGTACCCTTAGGTCCATTTTTCCATGATATATGGTTGATAGCTCTTAGTCCTGCCCATTGACGCGGCGTTATTTTTGGGCCGGGCACGGAGGCGCCGTTAGATTGCTCGCCGCACGTATTTCTGGCGCACAGACCATCCGAGCGCCAATATCCGCGGAGTCATTAGTGTAATTCCCACGCTCTCATAGAGGGAACAGGTGGATTCTCGCTTCCTCCCACGCGGCGCGGCGGAATCGCCGCGGGGGGAGAAAGAGACTCACATATTTCACGGCGCTTTCGATTGTCTAGGGGGTACGGGAGCGGGCGCCACCTGGCCGGCTTTCTGGCCCCGCCCCGGGGGCCCGCCCCATTCACGGCCCCGGATTTGTGCGCTCAAATTTCAGCGAACAAATCCGTCGGGAATTCGTGTGAACGTTCCGGGGTAGTCTTATATGATTAGGTATAATTGGGATGTGTTTTTATCAATGTATGTATTACACACAGTCTAGAATAAGAGGGGGTCACAAACAACCCAAGGCAAGCCTGTCAAAATTAGGGCATGTCCCCACTGCACGGGTTTTCGGACGGTTTTTCAGGCGGTTTGCGGTTTTGCAGACTGCCTGAATAACCGGCCGCAAATGAGCACAATGGTGCTCTATGGAAAACCCGTGCAGCAGTCCCCACTGCACGGGTTTTCCGCCCGGCGGTTTTTCCGCCCGCGGGCCACTCAAAAGACATTGAGCATGTTCATTCTTCCGTCCGATTTCCGGACGGAATATGAACACCTCAATGGGAGTGGGGAGGGCTGTTCTCCGCTCATTGCGGAGAAAAGAGGCCCCCCCCGGCCGTGGGGACAGCCGCAAAACCGGACAAATACCGGTCAGGTAAACCGACCGGTATTTGTCCGCTGCCGTGGGGACGCAGCCTTACTATATTGGTAATCTATACTACAGATTGTCACTGTCCTGTATTGTATTTTTCTCTAATTTTAGTCTCTTAACTAAAATCTTGGTGGCCAAGGCCAGAACAGTTGGGTTTACATTTGCAGCCTACATAGTCTCTTCCACACAGAAAAAACTACATGACCTGTTCAGGACATTGGGGGAGAGGGTTGTCGAAATACTTCCATTGTAGTTAGATGGTTACTATCTAATTATTATACAGCAGCTACTTTGAACTATAGAATAAATGGTGACATCAACGGCCGAGATCACCAGGAATGGCAAAGGTGCTGGAACAAGTGGGTTTGGAGGGTTTTCTCTATTTTATGTCATCCCCTAACACAGTGTTTCTCAACTCCAGTCCTAAACACCCACCAACAGTTAAATTTTTCAGGGTTTCTTCATTATTGCACTGGTGATGTAATTATTGTCCATGCTTTCTGTTGGAGATCCTGAAAACATGACCTGTTGGTGGGTCTTGAGGACTGGAGTTGAGAAACACTGCCCTGACATCTAACGAGCCTCTTTAAACTGAACCTGGTGCCTAGAGAATAGAATAGACTATCAATAGACTGGTTAACCCTTTAACGTTTTTCTCAGAAGAGTTAAACTTCACTTTAATCTCAAAAAATACATTATAAAACCTACATAACAAATAGCTAAATATAAGATGTATCCTAATAACCAGTACAACCCAGACAGTCCACTGAACACTTATTTACGGTAGTCACTAAATGGCAAAGAAAAAAAAGCAGAATTGTATTCATGCTAATAGCTATGTCTTTATTTACCAATGGTCCATACGAGCCTGGAGCAGACCTTGTTTTTGGCTATTAATGTTTGACAACTGTTATCTCTGTGAGAGACTAATATGTCTGACATATGACTGAGCAGCCCCTTTAATATATTGAGTATATACATGTCTGGATTATGATTCATAGACTCCATAATGAGTATATAACATTGGTAGAATATATCACCCCATTTGGAGTATCTGTGCCGTATGGCTATGATGACCAAATCACATTGTTTTTAAGCTTCTGGCATTTTGCAGCATAGCAGTCAGTCTAAATAATCTCTAAGCCACTTGCGGAGGGGGTGATCTTGAGCGGACCCACTTTTATCTATACAGATCACAGTCAAGTACTCCAGAGTCGGATTTGCCCAAGCTAGTGTTAGGGTGGGACAATCTAGGCAATAGCTCTTGGCTTCCTAACCCCGATAGGGCTCCTTGCCTCAGCAGTAGCACCTGGCATTCATAGATGACTAATTCCCTGGACTTTTGGCCCAAAGTTCTGATTCCTCAAAGGGAAGCTACACTCAAATATATCTGCATCCTTAAATATAATTAAAGATTATGGCAGAGCAGGGAGCCATAAACACCCTGCCCTTTCATTGTCTTGGTCACAGGCCACTTTTCACTTTAGGACTGTGGGCTACAAAATGCCAGTATCAGGCACAGGTAAGGATGCCACTGCCACACTGACTGTACAGGCCAGAATAGACTTAAGCAGCTCCGCTCACTGTGGGATCAAGGTAAGGCAAGTATACGTTTTATAATTTTGTAGGGAAAAAAAGACACATTATTAGCTGACAGGTGCACATGCACAAAAGTGGGGTTACAAAGGTTGTTGGTAGAAAGGGCTATTATTCTTTTCAATGGGGAGAATACTGCTTTCTAGAGCAGACATTATTTCTTTGTGAGGGTACAAAACGATTGGCATATTTGAAATGTGGTTGGCACAAAGGAAGCTTTATTATTGTGTTCAAAAAGAGGAATTTTTTTACTGCCAATGCCATATTATTAGTGTCTAGTCGGCATTACAATTTAAGGGCATTTTGTACCTTTTGTTTTAAGGCTTATGTCCCTGAACTTTTGAAGCTCCCGGCAATTTCCTCGGAAATGGCAATGATCATCATGGCAGGTCTCTGCAAACCTGGTTCTAAATTGACTAAATGACTGCATTGTTGTGACTCTGGGGCACATTTACTAAGGCAACTGCACCAAAATTATGGTGCAATTTGAGACAAAAATCATGATGTTTTACTTTATACCACACGGTTTTAGATGTGATTTACTGTGCAATGCCGTGCACCAAAATTTTGCTGCAATGTGGCATAAAGCCAGCTAATAGCAGGTGTAAAATTTAACAAGACAGTCTAAACATGCAGCAGATTTCTTAACACAATGATCAATGTGGCACATTGTAACACTTTCTAAAGTTTACACTGTCTAAGTCTTAGACAGTATTGATAAATCTGCCCCAATATTAAAGCATTCACAGCCTCAATTTTATTTTGTCCATAGCCACACTTTGTCTGGTCCAAAGCACACCAGAATATCAGGGGAATCATCAACAGGGCCACAGTTCTGACACAGTAGTGACCCCCTAGTATAGCGATGGCCCTTAGAGGTTCCGCAACATACAACCCCCTTTGAAGCCGGCTGCAGCCAATCACTGCTGCTTTTTATGATATAAGATAATTAGTCTGTATAACAAAGACGATGACAAAGAAATTCAGAGAATGTACAAGTGTTCTGTATAGGTAAAGGGTGCACGCGGATCATTTCGTCAGGTGGGCACCAGCCCAATGCTGAAGTTCTCAGTTTGCACAGCTTCTATGTTTTTGTGTAAATTAGATGTATTGTGAGGTGGTGAAGGAAGTTCTGAGCTATTTTCTATCATTACGTATATTCTAAATAAAGTTTTCCATGGTAACACAACACTTAAAACCTTCTGATCTAATGTATAAATAGATGAGGAGTGACTGAAGAACAGATATGCAACATTCTTTAGAATCTCCACCAATTTCTTGCTTTGTCTCTGGAGAGGAAATAGCCTGGAAATGAATTTTAAGTGGTGCCTTTGCTACTAACTATAATGAGAAAGAGAAATCTACAGTTAAAACCAGTTTACATACAGTACACTATATAAAATTACACATCTGCAGGTTTTTCTTCCTATCTGACATGAAATCAGAATAAACCTTCCCTATTTTAGGTCAATTAGGAACCAAAATTATTTATATTTGTCAAATGCCAGAATAATGAGAGAGAGAATTTTTAAGGCATTTTTATTACTAAGTCAAAAGTTTCCATCCAATTCATTAGTATTTGGTAGCATTGCCCTTAAACTGTATGACTTGGATCAAACATTTTGGATATCCTTCCACAAGCTTCTCACAATAATTGGTAGGAATTTTGGCCCATTCCTCCTGACAGAACTGGTGTAACTGAGCCATGTTTGTAGGTCCCCTTGCTCGCACCTGCCTTTTCAGATTTGCTCATAAATTTTCAACAGGACTGAGATCAGGGCTTTGTGATGGCCGCTCCAAAACATTGACTTGATTATCCTTAAGCCACTTTGTAACCAGTTTGGCAGTAGCTTCGGGTCATTGCCCATTTGGAAGACCCATTTCCACCCAAGCTTTAACTTCGTGGCTGATGTCTTGAAATGTTGCTTCAGTATTGCCACATAATCCTCGTGATACCTTCTATTTTGTGAAGTACATCAGTCCCTCCCACAACATTATGCTGCCAGCCCCGTATCTCACAATTGGGATGGTGTTCTTAGGCTTCCAAGTTTCTTCCTTTTTCCTCCAAACGTAACAATGGTCATTATGGCCAAACAGTTAAATTTTAGTTTCGTCAGACCACAGGACATGTCTCCAACAATGTAGGTTTTTGTTCCTGTGCATTTGCAAACATTTATCTGGCTTTCATATGTTTCTTTTGGAGTAATGGCTTCTTCCTGGCAGAGTGGCCTTTCAGCCCATGTTGATACAGTACTCGTTTCACTGTGGATAATGGCACAATCTTACCAGTTTCCGCCAGCATCTTCACAAGGTCTTTTGCTTTTGTTCTTGGGTTGATATGCACATGTCGGACCAAAGCACATTCATCTCTGAGACACAGAACCCATCTCCTTCCTGAGCGGTATGATGGCTGGACATTCCCATCTTGTTTGTACTTAAGTATAATTATTTGTACTGATGAACAAGGCACCCTCAGGTATCTGGAAATTGCACCCAAGAATGATCCAGACTTGTACAAGTCCACAGTTCTCTTCCTGATGCCTTTTGATTTTCTAGACTTTACCATGATGTTACACACAGTGTGTGTGTGTTTCTGGTGTGCATTAAAAAATGTACACAGATGTGTCTCTCTAACACAGATGTTGCCAATAAACCTATTAGAAGCTTTAAAAGAGATGACATCATCATATGGGCTGTCCCAAATTGTTTAAAGGCAGAGTAATCCTAGTGTATGGAAACTTTTGACTTTGCAGAAAGTAATAAAAATGGCTTAAAAAATTCTCTCTCTCATTATTCTGGCATTTGGCAAATATAAATAATTTTGGTTCCTAATTGACCTAAAACGGGAAAGGTTTATTCTGATTTCATGTCGGTGAGAAAAACATGCATATGTGTCTTTTTATACAGTGTATGTAAACTTCTGGTTTCAACTGTAGATCTATCAATCTTACAGCTTCTTTGTGAAAATCCTAATAAACTATTTCAGGACAAATTTTTGTGTATGTTACCTACAGACCAAGAAGAAAATTAGTGACTATAGAACGTATGTCATGTATTTTACGGTATTTTTGATGAATATAAGCAATACACGATAGTGGTATTCCCATTTCAGAACTTCATAGTGTATCCACAGACCCGTTTTCAGATTGGTGCAGAAAATCTCCCCCTACTGTATCCTGTGGATATGCCACAAATGGCTGAGATGTTAAGAACCCTTTAATATTAATTAATACTCATTATTTTGTACTTTTATATTTTCATATTTGTTAATTTATAAACCTATAAATTTACCGCAAGACTTCTAATATTCCTTGAAAGGTTAGGATGCTTTCTAACCCAAGGTCATTCTTGCCTGAAAACCTAGGGTGACATGTATGAATGGTACTGTGCCAGTTTTCTTGCATGCTTTGAACCAAAAAAACCTGTTATAGCCCTGTAATATATATGGATGAACAGTCGAACGCCAAAACTTTTGAATGTTCCAAAAATATGCTCTGCAAGGCGTACCACATGCCAGATGTCTGAACCCACATACGTCAATTTCATACAATCGGGCGCATTCTACACTAAGAAAAAGTGATATAGAACTAGTGGGGTGGCGTCAAGTTCATACATGTTGCCCCTAGTGCTTATTACTACTTATTACTCATGTCATGAGCTGTCAGTGGAGGAGGTATATTGAGGTCACCTGAAGGTTTCACACTGACCCTGTTGGCCCAGCATTCAACTAATGATACATTGTAGGCCTAGCCTCCTCCCCTTATTATGACAAACTTTATTACTGTAACAAATCCAACCTGGATGGCTGGAAACGTGCGGGTATGGTGGATCCTCTTGGCCCACTGCGGTTGCTGATGGGAACCACACGCAGTGGGTAACCGAAGCGCAGGAGCATAGATAGGGCACTGCAGATGTAGCCGTAAAACGTGTGCACAGTCCAGGTGTAGCTGGGGAACCGATGGCACAGTCCAGGTGTAGCTGGGGAACCGATGGCACAGTCCAGGATGATAAGACTACTGTATAGCAACAGGTAAGTGACAACTGGTGCAGCGGCAGGTGTACAGCAGGAAGCGATAAGCATGCAGGAAATATATGACAAGACAGCAGCAGTACAGCAGCCAAGGGGGTCAAGCTCTAGTGCTGGAAACAACAACGAACTGACCCTGAGCCCAGGGAGGAAGTTCCTTATATAGCCAGAGGTCAGGGGTCACTTGGCAGGAACAGGAACACTGTGTCTTTAAATATGGTGCAGTGCCGCACGCGTGCCCCTAGAGGGAGCACGTGTGCACACAGGATGCCAGGGAGCTGGAGGAAGCACAGGTGAGAGACCAGAGCCAGGGACACCAGGGGATGTCGCAGCAGCGGCCGCAACACGAGCGACACGGGCACGCTGAGGGTCCATAGCAGGGGCCGCGGCGTGAACCTGTTAAATATACCTTCCCACTAATGGAGCACGTACACTAGTATGCCAGAATGCAGGAAGGATGTATGGAGGGAGCAGCAGCTGTTACTTAATCCACATAGTGAACTCCATAAAACAAAAAGTGCCACAAAAATGATACAGCTATGTTTTTTTCCCCACTCCATCCCTCAAAGAATTTTCCCGTGATTTCCAATTACATCATATGATATATAAAAGTATATAAAATGATTATCAACTGTGTTCAAAACATAGGATGTGATGGTGCACGGCAACTCCCACTGGCCAACAGTAAGGGGCTTAAGAGGTCCAAGTAGCCAGCACCATTTCTTAAAATAAATCAAAACTACTTTATAATTCCATTAAAAGATATGGATACCCAAGTGGTCAGACAGACTGATGCGTTTCGGGTAAGAGTACCCTTATTCGTAGCATAATGCTACAAATGAGGATACTCTTACCTGAAACGTATCAGTCTGTCTGACCACTTGGGTATCCTTATCTTTTAATGGAATTATAAATAAAGAAGTTTTTGATTTATTTTAAGAAATGGTGCTGGCTACTTGGACTTCTTAAGCCACTTTATTGTTCTTATATAAAAAGGTACCATTAAAAAATACAACTTTTCCCACATATAATGAAGCACTGATATGGGAATGTCAGCTAAAAAAAATTATGGCTCAAGGAAGTCAGTGCCACCATGTGCGCTATGGAATCGCTTGTGTTCACTGCCACTGCTCCGCTCTCCTCCTCTGTTCGTTCCCTTTAAGACTTAAAGGGCCACCAACAAAATCCAACCAAATGTACCTTTTTTGGACACCTCCTCTTATTCTCCCTGTTAGTTTGCTGATGTATATTTCCTGAGTCTTTGCACCTTATTGCCTCCGTATTCAGTTTTTTCCAGTTTGACCCTTGACTTACAATTTCTGACAACTGCCTGCCACGTGCCATAACCTCCTTGCCTGTAACCCAACTACACCTCTGCTTGTCTCTTCTGTACCTCTTTGGAACCTCGTCTGTCACCACGAGCGACCACATCACGGGTAGCGACCTGGGAGTTCCCTGCAGCTAAATTCATCCCGCTCCTTAAACTACGTTCCCTGGTGTGGTTATTACCCCTTCTTGCGGTGACCCTGCAGAACCACCATCCACCTGCGTGACAGTCATGCAGAAGAAAACAAACATGTTGTCATTTCTTCAGGCTTGCCTATAACCTTCACTAAACTTGTCACTACTTCCTCCACAGACTTGTCTGCCCCTCACCTCCTGTCTCTTTCCCCCTCCTTGTAGATTGTAAGCCCTCGCGGGCAGGGTCCTCTCTCCCTCTGTTGTGCCAATTGTCATTATCCCTTATCACTGTACTCGTTTGACTTATGTAATGTATGTAACCCCCTCGAATGTACAGCGCCCTGGAATCAATGGCGCTTTAAAATAAATAATAATAATAATAATATAAATCACTGCAGATGAGTATTCATTTTGATAGTGTATAGTATGAAAATGTTCAGGAAGGTGAGAAGAGCCCACTTATGAGGTGTTTGCACTGGGTCACCAGTGAGTTAAAATGTCCCTGGTCAAGTCTCCAAACAGATAAAATCTAAAATGTAGCAGGAAAGCTCCTCCTACTTGACTGTATTTTGTAGTTTAGCTCCACCCACTAACCTCAGTAGCACCAGCGTTGTTCTCCAACAGGCATTCTTTTGCAACACATTGTTTGAGAAGCCTGGCAGAGGGATTGGGGCTGGTGCTAGATACATGTAGGGCACAATTTTATGCATTTCTGAAATGTAAAACAGTATTCAGCACAATAAACACTTAACTTTTCATTATACTTTAAAAAAGCAGCAAAGCTTATCCAAAGAATAGTAGGCCGATTGCAGACCTGGGAGCCTTTGATAGGTTTTTGGCTTTCATGTCAACCCTCCAGCCTCCACGATTGGGTCACAGGGTAGTTTAACGGTTTAAATTGTCTAATTTGGGCTGTAGCAGTGCATCAGTTGTATGTTATGGCTTACATTTATGGGTACTGGCATGAGTCCAGCTCATTATCTATAATATATAGCATGGAGCCAGAACGACCTGTTTACCATGCTATACTATTATGGCATAGTATGGAAATGGAGAGGCAAGAGGGACAATTACCACAGCACATGCAATCCACTGCTGCAAGGTTTTCTTACACAAATTTTTTAACCCCGACTAATCTATTCATTGTGAACACGGACAGTATGTGCGGTGGGTTTGGGGAGAGAGAGGGGGGGGGAAGCAATTTACATAGTGCACAACTGTATAAAAATATAGACTGTAGCTTCAGGAGCTCCCTAAACTCCCGCTCCCTATAGTAAAGAGATAGTTCAGACTCCCTCAGGGTCTGAATGGACCTCTTCATGTCGATCACTACTGCCTGGTCTGGAGGGGCTATAAGATGTCATGGCACTATGACACTATGATTACTAGGGTTGCCATCAGTAATTTCAGGGTCCTATATAGCCAACGCATCCAAGCCTCCAGCCAAATCTTAGAATGTTTGGGGCAACTCTCAGCTGGGGTCTGCAGTATGCCATTGAAGTGGTGTTGTAGCGTCTCTTCTTTGCAAACATGAAATAGTGTAGTGACTGGGCATTTTCAATCTATAGCAAGGTTGATGGTGGTATTTCATTTTCCATGTCATGGTAAACTACATATCCACTGTGTCAAAGTAGCAATGATTTGAGCAGGAAAGCCCTTCTTCAGGCTTGACAATTCTAGAAATTAAAGGGGTTTTGCCAGGACGTGCCTTATCTGCTAAGAAGCTAATGAACAAGCCATGCTAGCTGAGAGAGAGAGAGACACACAGCCAGAGCACAGAGCCTGCATAAGGGATCGTGTGAAATGTTCACTCAAATAATCAAACTACAACTAGTGGATTCTGTATACAAAAGACAACAGCTTTTCTCCACAGCAGCTTGAAAGCTTCTTCATGTTCCCTGTCATCAGATAAAGCAGGGATCTACTCAGATAATCACACTACTACAGTGGATTCTGTATACAAAAGACAACATATTTCTACCCGGTGCCTTGAAAGCTTCTTCACGCTCCCTTTCATCAGATAAGAAGTGTTCTCTGTGCATGCCCAGCCAGCAGCTCTTGTCAGGTCGTATCTAATAGAAGCTTTTAAGTAACTAAGGGCAGGTAAGGCAGCCTGTAGCTCTCTCAGCCTGTAGCTCTCTTGTAATCACATATATTTAGAAAAGTGATTAAATACCCATTTTGGAGGATACCACGTCAACATTACATCGTGGCAAAACCCCTTTAAGGACCGATTATACATGTCCGCAAACTCTGCTTCTAGGATGTCCTGTAATGAAGGAGCATCCACGGAGCACAAACACCTGCACATCCTTCTCTCTGCCCCATCTTTCTGCTTTGTTTCACATCAGCAATGAAGGTTCTGTTCAGAACCTCCGTCGCAAATTTTGTCAGGAAAGACGGAAAAAATAGCCCAGAAAGTTGCTCTGTTTTTTCCGGCAAAATAACGAACCCATTGTAGTCAATGGGGTTTGTTGTGAAAAGGGTCCATTTGCATCTCTGCAATGGAAGTTCCAAATGGGATCCCCGATGCAGATGCGAAACAAGCCCAACTTTATTAACGACATCCTGGAAACAGTTGTGTGTTTGTCTTTTTACTGTTAACTTTATTAACAACATGATATCACCTTGAGAGATAGCAGTTATAAGAAAATCCCCAAAGAGAAGAAGGTGATATCCGAGGTGGGCCATCTCTGGTCTGGCACCCACGTTCCTCCCTTTAATAAGGGCATGTCCCCACGGCAGATGACAAATACCGGTCGGTTTATCCGAGCGGTATTTGTCCGGTTTGTGTGTCGTGCACGCGGCCGCGGGAGGAGGGGGGGGGCTTTTCTCCGTGATGAGCGGAGAAAAGCCCTCCCTCTTCCCATTGACATGCACATATTCCGTCCGAAAACCGGACGGAGGAATGTGCACATTCAATCTTTTTTGAGCGGCCGGGCGGAAAACCCATGCAGTGGGGATTGCTGCACAGGTTTTCCATAGAGCCCCATTGTGCTAGTTTGCGGCCGTTTTTTCAGAAGGTTTGCAAAACCGCAACCGTCTGAAAAACCGTCCGAAAACCCGTGCTGTGGGGGGCATGCCAAAGTGTGCCGACTATACATCCTGTCTTTTTTGTTTTCTTTTTTTTTGTTTTCTTTTTTTTTTTTTTTTTTAACAAATCGGAAAGTTTTACTGAGTTATTTCCCCTGCACCAAAATTTAGATCCGATATCCATAACTGTCAGGGGCCTCACAGGGCTGGGAGGCAGTGAAATTAATGCCCTCTAGAAAGTGTTACTTGCCTTGCTCAGTGTTTGTGGGTGGGCATGTCATCTCTGGAGCTGTAGGAAGCGGCTGTCAGATGTAAATAATAAGCCATCCGCCTTCCTTTGTTCATATGGGGATATAATAGACTTTGGGATTTCCAAGCTGCACGTTCTGAAAGTTAAGCTGCAATAAATAGAATCCTTCAGACATGAGCCCACATACGGAGGTTTCATTTTTCCGCCCTGTGCACATGTGATAGACTGGGACAGGATTCTTAGTTCTAGAAAAGTGAAAATTCAGTTTATAACCTTAAAAAATGCACATATTCAGTCTAACTGCGTCAACTCTGGCCCCATTCATCAGGAGTGTTTAACAATGCAAGTGAGAGTTGTTGACCTGGCTGAAATAACAAGATATCTCATGCTATAAGTAGGACATGGCTCATAGTATACCTCACCTCTTGATGCAAGTACTGTTGGAGTAGTGTTAGTAGTTAAATTGGTGCCACCATCACATGTTGCGTCTCCCTAGGTGTATCTTCTTAATAGAAAAAAAAATTAAAAAAATTAAAAGTGCCATATATCTTTCATAAATATGGCCACCTCCCTTGTACCAATTTCATTTGCAGGTAACAAAACAATTTCAGGAAGTATACAGCTGTCTTGGTACCGTAGGCTTTACAGAAAAACAGACACCAAAGCTTCATAACCACAAGGAATCTTAGGCTATGTTCACACGGGTGAAATTGGGACGTATTTCGGCCTGTATTTCGCGGCATACTGCGATCAATACGGGGCGAGATATGTCCCAGTCATTACGGTAATCCACAGTTTTCACAGAGCACTATGGATTACACTAGTAAGGAATGTCTATGGAGCCGGCGGCCTCCCCTTCCCCCCATTGTAATTACACCCGCAATTATGCTGTGTGAACATACCCTAAGGGTATTAAGGGTATTAGTATTAAGGGGGTTGTTTACTTTTATATTGTTTCTTATTCATTATATATAAGTCATACAATTATCTAATACACATATATTAACCCATTACATGGGTTTTCTCACCATGCAGTTTCACAGTCACAGCCAGCTTTTCTTTCACTCTGGGCTTGTCAGGCTGTGGATGGTTTTATAGCAGTGATTAGTATATCTAGCTTCTCTTTAACTAGCTGAGACATTAAAAAGAGCAGTGCAGGAGAGCGGATCTTCAGTAAACAAAAACTAGGAGTGCTCTGAGGAGTAAAAGCACTGCTTATCTGTAAACAAAAGCTAATCTCATTAGATATAATTAGTCTTCACCAGAGTGAGCGCCTCCGACCATCGTGATGTCACTCTCTGCTCTCTCCTCTAATCAGCAGCGTTATGGTCAGGTAACCATAGAAACCAGTGTGCACTCAGAGTAGATAAAATCTCTCTTATTTCCTGACTAAAGTAAACTCGAGTGACCCCAGGTATCGAGGAAACAATAGTTTGCGGAGGAGCAGAACTTCTCCAGCACTACTACCTCCAGCAGCATCTTATTATGTCTGTGGCAAAGGTGTCCTCACATTTTTCTTTCTGTCCCAGCTTTCTGCTGTTTCACGTGATTTTATTTACACGTTTTTTTTTTTGTTTTTTTTTTAACATAGCTTTGTTTAACAACATGACATCTCCTGAAGTGAAGAAACTGCTGGAGTAACCATATTCAAATTATTTATTTCACCATCATTCCTATTCTGTATGATTTCCTATTAAATGCATTATTAAAATTAGAGTTATTGTGGAAAGTATAGCCCCTTCCTCTCGTTGCCTTGAAAAACAGTCTCAAAAACGCACCGGGTTATCTTGTAACCCCTTAACAACCGCCTGCCAACTTTTGACGTTGTTGCAGACATCGGGCGCCTGGTGCTGGCAGTAGCGCTGAGAGCAGAGCTGTACTTCACAGCCCTGTTCCCAGCGCAGCCTCTGCACATAATATTGGTGAAAGCCTATGAGTCCTGGAGCATCCTATAAACAACTGACCTTTTGCAGTGTTTCTTTCTTTACAAAAACAGTTATGTATTATACTTAGATACTGATATGATTTCTAGACATCACATCAAGACATGCCTCTAACCACGCCCAAACACATGACATCACACCTAACCACACCCACATGACATCACACCAAGACACGCCTCTAACCACGCCCAAACACATGACATCACACCAAGACACGCCTCTAACCACACCCAAACACATGACATCACACCAAGACACATCTCTAGCCATGCCCAAACACATGACATCACACCAAGACACACCTCTAACCACACCCAAAACATTACATCGAGACACATCTCTCGCCACGCGCAAACACATGACATCACACCAAGACACGCCTCTAACCACGCCCAAACACATGACATCACATCGAAACACACCTCTAACCACGCCCAGACACATGACATCACACCTCTAACCACACCCACATGACATCACACCAAGACACGCCTCTAACCACACCCAAACACATGACATCACACCAAGACATGCCTCTAACCACACCCAAACACATGACATCACACCAAGACACGCCTCTAACCACGCCCAAACACATGACATCACACCAAGACATGCCTCTAACCACGCCCAAACACATGACATCACACCAAGACACGCCTCTAACCACACCCAAACACATAACACACCAAGACACGCCTCTAACAACACCCAAACACATACGTGCCAACTTTTTAGGTTCCCTAAAAGGGACACATTTTCAGGATCACATTGTATCCAGTGATGAAGTTGTTTTGTCATACACAGCAGGGAAGCAATCAGATACTTAAATAGTCAGTTTATTGACACAAATCTATTTCCCAAATTAAAAAAAGAGGGACATTTATAGAGCTAGGAGGGACAGGGGTTAAAAAATAGGGACCGTACCTCCAAAATAGGAACATTTGGGAGGTATGTTGGTGTGATTCCCCCCCCTCCCGCATTCAAGAGTGTTTTATCTGGAGCAGATTGCGCCAAGTTTGGGTGAACAACTGTTCATACATCTATAGAACAGGGCTATAACAGGTAGCGCAGCCCAATTCACAACACCTGGAGGGGGGCGGGGGCAGTCAGAGCCCTCTCCTCAACTCTGTTGTTGCTCCAAAGTTTTTTGGTGCAAACCCCCTCCCTCACTTGTGTCTGAAAGGGTGTACCGTTACCCATTTATCCTTTTTAGGGCAATTATGGATTTTACCAACAGAAAGAACCATAGAGGGCACCAATCAACATAGGAAGTTACTCCTGTTGGTTGATAGAATGATTTGTGCAAAAAACACTGAAGCCAAATTGACATAAGACAAGTTTTGAAGCATAAATGATGATTGTTATAACTGTTATAATCAGTTGTAAGATGTTATATATATATATATTATTTTTTTTTCAAGATGTTAGAATATAAAAAGAATAATTAAAGAATAATCCACGGCCAGGCCAGTCAGATCTGTAGTAGTGTAGTGAGATAGGATATAGCATAGGATATTGTACTGCACCTTTCAAAGGTGATAGTTACAAATCAATACAAGATTGCCTTGAGGAAATGTGATTTTTATGGCAGTCGTACAGTTCTTCACTTTTCTTTTCTTCTTTATCTTTAAGGAGTTAAAAGATTATAGTTAAAATTACTGGGTGCAAATAATATCAAAAAGAGCAGCCTCTGAAAGCAAATACGTATCGTCCATACATAAAAATAGAAAGGGTTTAGTTCAGACAGATGCAATGGCTTCTGTTAGCCTGCAGAGGGTGCTCTTTGCATCTATTTGTATAAAGGATGTGTTGTAATTTGTAAGCAATGACATTCTTAGTTTTGCTGTCTGAAATGCAGTGTTTTAGCAGTAAATTATATATAATCCGGGGTGTAACTAGGTAAACCTGGACCCCAAAGCAAACTTTTGGATGCACCCCCCTAACCCCTCACCCCCATTTACCTGACCACGAACAATTACCGGGACCTCTTAAGTCATGCAGTTAATAGATAATACAAGAAGTGAACACCTCACCATAGATATCACCATCATACTGCTACCAAACAAATCCCAATATACCCATATTAACGTTACTAATAATGTAACTACATATGGACTGGATTATGCTGCTAGAGCACGACCACAAATTACCACCAGTGACTGAATAATACCCCTATACTATTACTGAATAAAAATCAATATTACTACCATATAATGGTATATACTAGTGTACACAGGTGCCCTACAAACTGTATGTAACCTCCATACAGTGACCATATAGTGGTAGACACCAGTGTACACAGGCTCTGCAGACTGTATACTTCCTCCATACAAAGACCATAAAGTGGTAGACACCAGTGTACACAGGCTCTGCATACTGTATAATACCTCCATACAGTGACCATATAGTGGTAGATATCAGTTTACACAGACTCTGCAGACATATAAATGATTACAGTGTAGTTACAACTTGTGACTCACAGGTGATGTTTCTGATAAGTCGTTGACCTTCCCTTTTTTTCTGCATCTGGTCCAGACCGCCATGATGACTTCTCCCGGCCACCTCGTCCCTGCAGATTTGAACACACATATCCTAGAATCCTAACTTTTCCATCACCTCACTCCCTGCCCCCCACCTCTGTACAAACTTCCCATGGGTGGGAGAGTGGGTAAAGGCCATAGATTAGAGGACCAGTCTCCTAGAGGGGAGGAACAGAGAATTCACCCCCTGAAGATTGTGTTACAGCTATGGCCTGTACTCCTCCGAATCATATAAGCAGGTAGACCCCCATTAGATAGATTGGTAGGACCTAAGTAGGTAGGTTAGTTGACCTGAGGTAGGTAGGTAGTACATAGGCCCCAGGTAGGTAGGCAGTAGTCAGGCAGGTCTCAATTGGGTAGGCAGTATTTAGGCCCCAGGTAGGTAGGTATGCAGTAGGTGGACCACAGGTAGGCTGTAGGTGGGCCCCAAGTAGCTAGGCTATAGGTGGAGCCCACATAGGTAGACAGGTAGGTAAATAGGCTATAGGGGAACCCAAATAGACAGGCAGGCTTCAGGTAGGTATAGGGGCCATATAGTAGGCATGTAGAGTTTAGGTAGCTATAGGGGGCTAAATAGGTAGACAGGCAGGGTTTAGGTAGCTATAGGGAGCCATACAGATAGACACGGGTTAGGTGGGCTATTGGGGCCATATAAGTAGGTAGGCAGGTTTTAGGAAGCTATATGGGCCCCATATAAGTATACAGGTAGGCTTCAGTGGGCTATATAGGTAGGCAAGCTTTAGGGAGGCTATAGGGGCTATACAAGCAGGCTTTAGGGGGGCTATAAGGCTATATAGGCAGGCTTTTGGGGGTATATAGGCAGGCAGGGGGCTATATAGGCAGGCAGGGGGGCTATATAGGCAGGCTTCAGGGGAGACTCTCCGCTCTGCTACCACGGGGCGCGTGCCTTAACACTGGGGCTGGGGGGCCCCGGGCGTTCAAGGGGGATGCGGGGGCCCCCTCGCTCCGCGCCCGCCCAGTGAACTGTTAACTTTTACTGCCGGGGGGGGCCCGGGCAGCATTACCGGGGTAGCAAACGTGGTAGCATGGCCCGGGGTTTGGGCCCCCTAAGCGTCCGGGCGCCGTGGCAGCTGCTATGTCTGCTACCCCGTTAGTTACGCCCCTGTATATAATCACCATAGAGAAGAGCATGCTGGTACTGAGTCACAAATGGAGAGAACTTAAAGGTTGGCGTTAACAGTTCATTTCATAGCATCTTACCCAGAGATTCATGTAAACATTAGATTCCTGCCGTATTGTAGGTATTGTCCTTTTTTGTTTGGGGTTTTAATTCATGGGGTAGCTAGAAAACATAGGCTACATAGCAAAATGCAATGGGCCCCAACACCTAATGACAAACTAAAAATAGTAATAATTAAAAGGTATAAATCATACCGACATATATCAACACCCAATGCAGTGTGTTTTTAAACAAAAAACCCCAAAAGTTCTGCTGGGGGCTAGGGCTCACCAGTGGAATTTTATTCTAGGGGCCCACCTGTGGAATTTTATTCTAGGGGCCCACCCTACACCTCCCGTACATGCCTCTTATATTTTGCCCCTTAGGCTATGTCTACACTGCACAGAAATACAATCGTATTTTGGCGTTTTGTTTTTTTAAAGCACCCGGGGATACATCTTCCTTTCGGCCCCATTAAAGGGAATAGGAAAAAACAGTGCAGTTTCACAGCCGTCTTCTCTCTGCCCGTCTTTCGGCGGGCGCATTAACACCTTTTTGTTTTA
>JAODAL010010044.1:0-107275 GCA_025379985.1 Phyllomedusa bahiana
TGAGACCCACGTCACCCCCCGGAACCCCCCCAGTTCACCCGGGGAGCGTACAGAGATATAGGGGCCCTTGGGCGGCTTTGCCCATGTGTCGGTGGTAGATGGATTTTTCCGGCCACAGATTACGGGACAACGCTCTTGAAATTTTAGATGACACGTGGCTGGCCAGGGCAGGGACGGCTTTTCTGGCAAAGAAATGCTGCTCAGTTTTTTTGGCATTGGGGGCAGGCAAGAGCCATGACGTGGCGGAACCCATCTGTGTCCACCAGACGGAAAGGCAACATTTGAAAGGCCAAAAGCCTGGCAATGCCGACATTCAGGCTTTTGGCTTTGGGATGGGTTGGGTTAAAGTGTTTCTTCTGCTCCCAAACCTGGAAGACAGAAGGCTGGCTGCTAGACTGGCCGCCGTATGGCGTGCAGGTCGTCAAACTGGCAGAAGGAGAAGGGGTAGGATGGGTCTCTGGAGGTGCTGGTGGTACTCGGGCGACAGTGGAGGCTGAAGCGGAGGCTGATCCCTGATCATGACTCCGAGAGACATGGGCAGCTGAGGAATGCTTGGTGGTGGCGGAGGAGGCGGAGACAGAGGGTGTGACAGTGGTTGGAGGCCCGGCATCGGTCTGGCCTTTTTTGGCCAAGTGTTGCCTCCATTTTAACTCATGCATTCGCTGCATGTGACTAGACATGTTGGTGGTGGTTAACCACCTAAGGTTCTTGCCTCTACTTATGCGTTTACGGCAAAGGCGGCATATGACATCGCTGGGTGAATCAGAGGCTTGCTCAAAGAAGGCCCAGGCTTGAGAGGTCCTGGACCTTTTTGACGGCGATAAGCGAGGAGCGGGGTTTCCGCTGACCGTGGCTGGCGGAATCATATCAGTGGACTTCTGCGACCGCCCTCTCCCTTTTTGAGGCGGAACCCGTACTGACACTACCCCATCGTCTTCCTCCTCGTCCAGTGATGAAGCGCTCGCAAGCAAATTCTGCTGAAAAGACCATGTTGGATCCGCAATGTCGTCATCATCATCATCATCAATACAGGTGACATTCTGCATCCAGGAGCTGCGGGCTACAAGTAAGAGGGACTGCAAGGCGTTGCCGACCGCCCGGGATTTTGCCAGATGACCCGGCTTCCTTCTTCCTGCCTGATGGCATCAGTAACTGGGCGTCAGAGCAGGAAAACATCATCTTTGGCTCCTTGACTTTTGACATGCCTTCTGACCCCAACCGCATTTTGTCATCAAAGAGGTCTTCAGAAAATGGATTATCCACAGTGGTGGGTACACGAGTTGACATTTGGGCTGCTTCACGTTGGACGGATGCTGATGATGCTGATGACGACATTTGTGGCCGTGACTGGGAGGACGAGGAGGTAAGACTGCTGGATGTAGGGGCATCCCTCGAGGTCAATACCTGCGCCTCAGGAGAAATTGCTCCACTGAGATTGAGTTCAGGAGATAGGCTGATGACATGAGGAAACGCTTTTTGGCAAGGGGGTATCCAGACCATGTCTTACGACGGGCATTCCAAAATGCACTTAAATCTGACCGCATTGATCTTCTTACCCCTAAAATTAAAGACACAACACTACCCTTGACACGTATCATAGGGACCTTTGATAATGCAGCACCATCGGTTAAACGCATCATCCAGAGACACTGGCATGTGTTGAAGATGGATCCCGACATAAAAGATCGTGTCGGTGATTTCCCATCCATCACTTATAGAAGAGGTAGGAGCATAAGGGATCACGTGGTCCAAAGCCACTTCACCGTACCACGATCTGAAACGTGGCTGTCCAAACCTACTGGTTGTTTTAGATGCTCTGACTGTGTGGCATGCCCCTTTGTGGAAAAGACCAAATTTTTCTCTGGCATAGGGAATAATAAGAACTTTTCCATTAAACACTTTATTAATTGCAAAACCACAAATGTGGTGTACCTTATTGTATGTCTATGTGGACAGAAATACGTCGGAAAAACGTCCCGACAGCTTCGCCGCCGCATATGTGAACATCTGGGCGACATTCGACATGACGTGACACAGCCGTGTCACGTCATGTATGGAATTTACATAATGGTGACCCCTAGTGTTTAAACTGGATTGGAATTGATCATATCATACGTCCATACGAAAAGGCAATATTGATCAGAAATTTGCTTCAAGGAAAACCTTCTGGATTCACCCTCAAGACACTCACACCAAATGGCCTCAATGAGCAACTGGATTTCAGTTGCTACATTTAATAACATTTTTATCTGCCATTTACCTACCTCCTCCCTTTCGCATATTTTTCTCCACTATAAGAATTCTGTCTAAGTCTCCAACACCCTGACCTGTGCCATTTTTTACTGAGCCCCAATCTATTCATTGGGACATTGCCAATTAAAGCCAAGCGATCTCTTTGTTTTTTTGTTGTTGTTTTGATAATAAGCTTCCTCAGTATCTGAAGGACTGCATATATTTTATACCTGACCACGATCTAAACGTGGGAACCAGGTTGCTATGGACGCCAATCGACGCCTGTGCAATATTCTGGCGCCGTGGTCGTCATTTCCGGCGCAGGACACGAGCGCTTATAAACTGATGCGGCTCAGCTGTCGGCGTCTCCGCCCGGCATAGCAATGCTGACAGTTTTGCACTCTGTCATACACAGAGTGCAAGAGCGGATGCACCATTCCTAACACGGACTGTGGCTCTAAGGTAAACATCTTTCTGTGATATCTATAGGTTTTGGAGCTTCTTGTTTATCTGTGAATGATTCAATTGGTATATATTTTGTATTTTTTTTCAGTATTATCGTCATTTCCTTAATGAATGAACTAGAGGAAGTCACACAGGCCAAAATAATTTAGAAACTTGCATATTTTAAAATTTGCCTTTGCAGAAACAAACCTTTTTGCTTTATTTTCCCATTGAAATGTTTTGAATGCCCTTCTGTGTCGGGTAAAAACCCTTCTTGCATTGTCTTTTTTGATATCTTTTTTGTGTTTTCCAGTACAAAACTTTTCTTGCATTGTTGTTTTTTCCCAGGGCCGGGAAATAATTTTTTTTTTTTTATTATGACATATTTTTCCCTATATTAAAACCCCTTGGGGGATCCTTAGATTAGGGAGGATCAAAACATTTTGGAGTTTCAATTGTGAGGGATTAATGGGGCTTTTCTAGTAAGGGATGGGTTTTCCCTTTAAGGGGGACCCGTCCTTTTTTCGGGACATAATCCCGGTTTAGGCAGCAGAGTATTAGTACCTAGGGGGTTAATAGGGTTTCACGCCGTTCCTTTATTATGGTATTTTTAATTGTCTATTCCCCTTTGGGTTAGAGGTTTTTTTTCGCCATAAATTTTTTATTTGGGAAATTAATTAAAAGTTTTTATTTTAATTTGTTTCTTCCCCTGGGTTTTGGCGTTTTTTTTGTTTTATTAACCCAACCCGAAAGGACCCTTGGCACCCCTGGGTTTGTTCTGAAATTTTAAAGGGGCCCCGGGCCCCGATTTACCGGGCCCGAAAAGGGGCCCCCTTCAAACCCACGATCCCCGGCAAAGTGTGTTGTCCCAGGGACGGGGAAAGGGGCACCTTCTCTCAACCCCCTTTCCTCCATGCCTACCCCCCTTCCCTTTTCTCGGGTTACCCCCCCCCCCCTTTCCCTTTCGGCCCTTTTTCAGGAAAAATAAAAATTTGAGGAAAGGAATATGGAAGAGTTTTGGGAAATCCCTTATTTAAAAAGGGCGGAAAAAACAGTTTTTTCAAATTTCCCCCAAAGACCAAAATTGTGTATTCACATTTAACTGCCAAAATTTGAAACTATCAACAAAGGCCCGGGCCGCGCCCAAAATGGGAAAAAAAAACGTATTGAAATGTTTTTCGGATAAATTTTCAAGGTATTTTTGGCACCTTTCAATTCACCTGTGGTGACTAAAAAAATTTTTGTTTTTCACATTTAAGGCAAGGTGCCTAAAGAAAAAAAGCTGTATTTCGCCAAAGTAAAAAAAAAACTATCTGTAATGTATTGGGGTAATAAAAAATTTTTTTTTGGCACCCATCAATTCACCTGGGTAACTACCCAAATTTTCTGGTTTTAAAATTTTAAATGCAAGGGGGCTATTAACAAATTTTGGGGCTGGGGAAAAGTGCAAAAAACACGTATTTTGTAAAAGTATTTGGAAAATACAAGGTATTTTTGGGCCCCCATTTCAAATTCACCTGTGGGGGACCCAAAAAAAATTGCTGTATTCACAATTTTTAAATGGGAAAGGGGCCTCCAAGGGGAAAACCCAAAACCGTAAAATGCGGGGAATGTCAAAAACACCTATCTGTAATGTATTCGGGGGAATAAAAGGGATTTTTGGCACCCCATCAATTCACCCTTTGGAAAATTCAAAAACAATTGCTTGATTTAAAAAATTTTAAATGGGAAGGGGGCTCTATTTTAAAAAAAATCTGGAAATGGGCAAAAATTTCAAAAAAAAAAACAATTTGTAATGTATTGGAAATAAAAGGTATTTTTGGCACCCCCTTAAATTTACCTGTGGGGGACTACAAAATTGGTGTATTTTTACATTTTTAAATGCAAGGTGCCTCAAAAAAACAAAGCTGTTTGGCGCCAAAAGTTTTAAAAAAAAATGTTTTCTGTAATGTATTCGGAAAAATAAAGGATTTTTGGCACCTATCAACCCCGTTCTGACTACAAAATTCCTGGATTCTAATTTAAAATGCAAGGTGGGTATATGAAAAAAAGGGAATGGGCAAAATTTAAAATGAACACCTATCTGAAAAAGTATTCTGATAATTAAAGTGGAGTTTTGCACTAACAAAGGGCCTCATTAAGAAAAGTGTGTTCCTAAAAAAATTTCGGCCCCCAATATCCAGGAAAATTCAATGAAAATTTTTTTAAAAAAAAAGCTATTGCAGTGCAATGTTACACTAAGGGCCCCCATTAAATCCCCCCCGGGTGGGGCGCCCCTTTTCCCGCCATTTTCAGGGAATCGCACTGATTTATGTCGGGGGGGCGCGCTCAAACATACAGAAAGTCCGCCGCCCTCCCCAGTGTTTTAGGCGCAGTGCGGGGTCCGAGGGGCCATGCGGGCTGCCCTAGATTCGGCCCAAAGGGTTTAAGGGTCAAACATGCGGGGGAAAAGTCCGCCGCCCTCGCCATGGTGGGGCGCAGGCGGGACCTGGGCGCATGGGGGCTGCGCCATGATTTCCCCGCCGGGGTGCGCCTCAAACTGCGGAAAAAAGTCCGCCGCCCGGCCATTTGTGGGGGGGGGGGGCAGTGGGGGGACTAGGCCAGTGCGGGTGCGCCAAAAATCGCCGCCGAGGGGTGGCCCGTTCAGGGGGGCAAAAAGTTCCCTGGCCCGCCAGTGTGTGTGGGGCGCAGGGGGGGCGGGGACAGGGGCGCAGTGGGGGATTAGGCGTCTGGGGGGACTGCGCCAAAAAAAAACCCGATCAGACAGGCGGGAAACACGGAAATCTTCCACATGTGGGTGCGGAGTAAAATCAAAAAATCGCCTTTAAAGGGGAAAACATTTCAGAAAAGGCAAAACCCTATAAAAAAAAAAAACACATAAAACAAAATCATTTTTTCCAATATCCAATTCAAAAAATTAGGATTTTGGGAAATTGCCGGGAAATACAGTAATTCAAATTAGAAAGCTTTTCGATTGTCGGCAAAACCGCCAAATCAGAATAGGACGACGTGAACCTTTAAAAACCCTTGGGGGAATTTTAGCCCAAACGAATCCCGGGGGAAGTTAAAAATAGGGTATAAATTTCTGAAAAAGCTTTTGGAAAAGCTACCGGGATTTGGGCTTTTCAGCCAACAAATAGGAGCGACGAGACCCATTATATCCTTAAAATTTAGACCAAAAAAACCACGGCGGGATAATCAAAATACAAAAAAAAGACAGAAAAGAGTGTTTGGGCTGAGCTAGGGGGGCTTGTCCCCCGCCAATAGAGCGCGAGTATTTCTCCCATTATAGTCTAGGGGGGCGCAATGCAATCTGGCTCCAGCCCCGGCGGTGAAGTATGAAAAAAAAAAATCTTTTTTAAAATTTAAAAAACATTATCAGAAAAAAGACAGAACCCCTTTTTACAAATAAAAGCAGTTAAAAACCCGAACAACGCGTTTGTCGCCGAGACCCCGCAAATGGGGAATTGCAATAAGAAACCCCCGGGAAATCCGAAATTCAAATTGTTTAAGCTATTTCATTGGGGTCGGCAAAAAAGACCAAATCAGAAAGGAGCACAAAAAGACCCTTTAATTTTGGGAGAAGTTGGAAACCAATCAGAATAGGAGCGACAGGGGGCCCATTCAAAACCTTGAAGGATATTAACCAATAGAAAGGAGCACAAAGTCCTTTAATCCTTGAAAAAGTTTGGGGGACCAATCAAAATCAAAGGGGGGACATTAAAAATACAGTAAAAAGACAGAAAGGAGCTGGGGGCTGACAGCAGGCTTTGGATATCCCGCCAATAGAGCGCGAGAAATTCTCCCTTTAAGTCTATAGAGAGATGGGCGCTCTGAAATCTCGGCACTCAGCCCGTGCGGAGAAGTAGAATAAAAAAAAAAAATTTTTATTAAGTGTAAAACTTTATAGATAAAGAGCAAAAACTTTCTTAAAAAAAAAAGCACTTAAAAAAACCCCGAAAACGCGTTTGTCCCGAGACGGGGCTACATAGAATTGCAATAGAAGAACCCGGAAAAACAGTAATTCAAATTTTTTAAGCTTTCTCATTGGTCGGCAAAAAAAACCAATCAGAAAGGAGCGACAATGTCCCTTAAAACCCTTGGAATAATTGCCCAAATCAGAATGGGAGCACAATGTCCCTTTATATCTATGGAAAAAAATTTGACCAATCAATTCCAAGGCGGGACGTTAAAAATACAGTAAAAATGCAGAAACGGGGTAAAGGGTTGAAGCGGCGGGGGCTCGTCCAGTTACCAATCAGAGCGCGAGTTCTTTTTTATAGAGTTTCTACGGGGAAAAGAAATTCTTAGGCGCTCTGTGATTGGGTAAGTTAAAAGAGGGCCCTTATTTGACCAAGGAAAGGGAGCGACGGGCCCAATGGGGGTTTTTTAATGCAATTGAAATAAACTGTACACGGCCGAAAAACAAATTTAAGACAAAAAAAGGGTCTGATGTGAAAAAAAATGAATAATAATATGGGGGGAACGAAAAAAAAAAAATTTTTAAACAATAAAATCATGTTTATTTCTTTTTTTTTCATTGCCAAGGGGTCAATAATTTGGGGCAACAAAAAAAAGAAATAAACATATTTTATTCATTTTAATATTTTTTTTCTTACCCCCAAAAATTATTCATTTTATAACATCGGCCCTTCGTAGTCTAAATTTGATTTTGGCCGTGTACATTTGATTTAGATTGCTTTGAAACCCAAAGGAGCGTGCTCGCTTCCCCCTTGGGCCAAAAAAACGGCCCTTTTTAACTTTGCAAACACAGAGTGCGCTCCAAAAAATTTTTTTTCCCCCCAAAAAACCATGAAAAGTAGCTCCGCTCTGATTGGAATTTGGGCGAGCCCCCCCGCTTTAACCAAACACTCGTTCTGCATTTTCCCTTAATTTTTAACTGTCCCGCCTTGGGAAATGATTGGGCAATTTTTTTCCATAGGATATAATGGGGCATTGTGTCCCATTCTGATTGGGGCAATTCTTCTCCTAGGGTTTTAAAAGGGGGCATTGCCTCCTATTTTGATTGGCTGGTTTATGCCCCACCATGAGAATAGCAAAAAAATTTTTAATTACTGTATTTTTCCCGGATTTCCCTATTGCAATTTCCCCAGTAGCGCCCGGGCCCCGACAAACGGTTGTTCGGGTTTTTTAATGTTTTATTTTTAAAGAAGGGTTTGCCTTTTATTATAATGTTTTAATTTAATAAAAATAATTTTTGGATTAAAACTTCACCGCAGGCCTGAGAGCCGGATTTTTAGTGCCCCATCTCTCCATAGACATAAGGGAGAAGTAGCTCGCGCTCTGAAATTGGGCGGGTAGCCAAGACCCCCTAGTCAGCCAACATCCTTTTCTGTCTTTTTACTGTATTTTGAATTATCCCGCCGTGGATTTCTGATTGGTCAAACTTCCCCCCTAGGTTTAAAAGGGTTACGTCGCCCCATTCTGATTGGCCGGTTTTTGCCCACCAATGAAATAGGTTCAGAATTTTAATTACTTATTTTCCCCCGCAATTTACAAAATTTTTAATTTTTATATTGCGGGGCCCTTTCTAGAGTTTAGGAAAAAAGGGGTTTTTTTTTTTTATGTTTATTTTTTTAAGTTCTCCTTTTCGACAATGTTTTCCCCCTTTAAAAGCGTTTTTTTTGGAATATACTCCGTGCAGAGCGGGGCGCCAGATTTCCCGTCCGACTTCATTGCTTTTCCCCCAGTTTTCCCATCCCGCTTTCTTCGCCTCTGCCGGAGGTTTAGACCAAAAAAAAAAAAATGGTCTGCCCGTCGGGGCGCCGAGCCGACTGCGCCTGGGGTTTGCCGATCGCCATCTTACATGCCTCGGAGTTTTCGGGGCGCCGGTCCCCCCCGGAACGCCTACCCCGGCCCCACACGCACCCCCTTCCCCCCCTTATGCGGGGGGGGAGCTGAAAGTGGGGGAACACTGCCCTAAAAACTGAACCCTGCTCGACGCGGGTTTTTGGGGGGGGAGGCCATATACGCCCAAAAAAAGGGGGGAAAAAACCCGACAACATTCGCCCTAAGTCTTTGGGGAACTTATCCCTATTCTTTATAGAGCTTGTTTGGGTTTAAACCCGGTCCCCCCCCCCCCCGCTCCCCTCCATACTTTACAGCGGGAGATGCCCTTTAAAATTCTCTACCTACCAATAAAATCTTCCAATTTAATCTAACTAAATTGGGACCACAGCTAACATAGAGCTTTCCCGTGAAGAAAAGAAAAATTTCCCGAGCTGGTTGGGACACCGGGGGAGCACGTCACGCTAGAGACGCGAAGACACGGAGGTAACAGGAAGGGCGTTCTATTAAAACGGGGCATGTGATTTTTCCACCAATCGCAACCATAACATCCCCGTCTGACTCGCCACACATCTCACCCCGCTCTATTCGTAAGGATTTGCTGGGCGCCAAAAAGACAGGAACGCAAATGCGCGATCTTTTTTTTTTTTTTTTTTTTTTTAAACAAAGTTTTATTTTTGAACAGTCAACAAATCCTAAAAGCCAATGAATCACAAGAGTAAAAAGGGTGAAAAAATACATAGATTTCGACAAAATTTCTGTGGGATCCCCCTATTAACTTGCCAAAAACATACATATTTTTTTTTTTAAAAGGGGAAAAAAAATAAAGTGTAACAGAAGACTGACGCCCCTTTTGCTAGACCACCGCCCTCCTAGAAAACTAACCCCCCTTAAAAAAAAACTTTCCAAACCCCCCCTGTGCCGAATCCCTTGCCCTATTTCCATGTCTAGGTTCCCCCTAAGTTGCCTTTTAACCTTTCTAATAGAAAGTTCGGTGTAGGGAAAGGTTCTAGGTAGTTTTTATTTGTCATTGTATAATTTTTGGAAAAAAAAGCTTATTTCGGCAGAAAACCTTTGCGCCCCTTCCTTGTTCTTTCTGCTTCCCAGTTTCTCAAATATAGAGCTGTTTCTTGGGGTCCACCACTTCTAAAAAAGGGTTGGAGACGATTCAAGCCAATGCCTAAATTAAGATTTTTTAGCTGCAAGGGTACTAAACCCCTTTGCAGGAGACAGTTATCTTTTTGTTCCTCCCAGGGTGTTGTCATAACAAGGGGAAAATAAAAAACCCCTGTGGGTCGGAGTTTAGAGATTTCCAAGATTCCTTAAATGATCTTGGACTTGTGCCCAAAAACCCGTGTTCCGGCAGGACCAAAAACAAGGGAAGGGGGTTCCCCCCTCCTGATCGCTTTTTTGGGGCAGGCTTGTAAAAAATTGGGGGGTCAATCCCCCTTTAAAAATTAAAAAGCATAGATTGCTCTAGTCCCCTAAACAGAGTTTCCCCAATTGTTATTAATCACGCCTTTCAAACTAGTGAAAAGGCCCCTTGAAAATTTTATCTTTAGTTAATTTTGGACATGCTTTTCCCCCTCTAAATTACATTTCTCCGCTACTGATTGTGTTTTTTGTTTCGTGTTTAGAGATTTTAGAAGAAACCTTGACCTCTCTATTTTGCAAGGTCGAGAACTCCACGTTTCTCTGGATGTAAATTGGATATATCTCTGCAAAGCTTTTGATTGTTTTATACGGGAATAATGATTACTCCCAAGTATTTTTGCCCTCAAGTTCCTGACAATGAGTGGGGCCCCCACGGGAGGTGATAGTAAAAATCTCCCAGCGTCTGTTTCCCTTCATCGCCATCTATAAAAAATTTTTTTCCCCCTCCCTGGGCGGAAAGGGTGTCCCCAAAAAGGGGGGGGGGTTTTGTAGTCCTGACATGGACATAGGTTTCTATACATCTTCCTAATGTGTCGCCTGTACCCAGAGGTCCCTCAGGGTCACACTCTGCTTCACTTCCCCAGGGGGTAATTTTCGGAGAGGGGAGCAGAGCCCTAAGACACGGGTTTTTCCCACTGTGCTTACAGGTCGTGTTGGAAAAAAAATCGTACCCACAGCCGTCTCTGACTGTCTCCACATGGGTGCCAAGTTAATAATCTTATTTTGGCAAAATTAGCACCTTTTTTGAACCCCCCCAATGGTTAGCTTAAATTTTAATGATACGGGGGGCATTTATTTTCCAGATGAAAATTCAGAAAAGCCCGCGTAAGCGTTTCACTGTGTGCTTAACAGTAGGGGGCAGGTTTTGAAGAGGGTTGGGGCCTGCAAAAATCACATTTTTGATTAAATTTGGGTTCTGCCCATTATGGAAAGGGGAGTCCTTCCTCGTCTAGTTCCCCTTTTAAATTTTTTGGGACCGGGGGGGGGTTCAAGGTAGGTCAGGGCCCCTTTCGTCTACTTAATCCCGATGGTCAGTGATTTCACCCCTCTACCCCAACCCCCTTCAAGACCCCCCCACTGAGTTTCCCGTGGTAAAAATGACATTTTCCTTATTGATTTTAAATCCCGAAAAACCCTCCGTTTTTTTTAAACCCCCCAACACCTCCCAGAGCTTTTAGGATTACCCCAAAAATAGGGCATATCGCCGCGAAGCAATTTATTTTGATTCCTTTGGTCGAGTTAATCCCTTTAAATATTCCTGTTAATCAGTGGATGCTAGTGGGTTCCCGGGGAATTTTAAAAACATAGGCGAGAGTGGGCTCCTTTGGGGCGTTCCTTTTTGCAGGATATTGGTGGTGAGATAAACCCGGGGGGATGGGCTTAGCCTGTGGAGTTTTATACATCGCGGGAAATACTTCTGAATTTTCCCGTAAAGCCCCTCTATCTAAAACTATGTTTAGCCATTCCCCAAAGACATTGTCAAAGCCTTTTCCGCGTGTACCCCGCAACATGGAGACCCCTGCCTAGCTCCCTTTTTTGCATCCCGAACCCCTATATGCCTCACATTCTTGACCCCCGACCCTCCTAACGAACCCCCTTTGATTAAGCCTTTAGCCGTGGATTAATCAACAGTTGTTTGCTAGACTTTAGTTTATTTTAAATCTATTTAAACAGGGAAAATTTGGGGGATAGGTAGGGCGCAAGGATCCTTCCTTTTTTGTGGGTGATTTTAATCGCCGTATCCCCCGGATGGGATCATAGATCGGTTTTGGAAAATTTCTGTGAAAATAAGGCCCGGAGGTGATAGCTTTTTTTGTATTTTATAAAAGTCCCCTGACAGGCCATCCGGGGCCCGGGGGTCTTAGCTGGTGGGGGTACCCTGATCCCCTCTTTAATTTTCCCCCCTGTATGTCAGCGTTTTAGCTGTCACTATTTCCTTTGAAAACCTGTTTAGCAATCTTCGAGGAAATCCTTTCCTTTGTTTGGGTCTATGGCGCCTGGGGAAAACGCTTCTGTATAATTTGCCAATATCTCTTGTCTTTTTGGGACTTTTTTTCCATAAAAACCTCCCTCCCCTTTTAGACAAAGGATTCCCTCGCTCCCCGCTATTTCCCAACCGATTGGCCAAGCATTTTGCCCGTTTGTTGCCAAAACGGAACGGGAGGCCCTTCAAAGATCCCCCTAGAAGAGTTCCCGTCTTTTGCTAAGTTCATAACTTTTTTTGGCCAAGCCCATTTCTTTTTATTTTTATGAGGGGTGTAGAAGAAATTCGTATAGGCGAGTTCAATAGCTCCCCTGCTTTATCTGGTTATCCCAATGCCTTCTTTTTTTCTGTACATAGGACATAATCTGGCCCTGAAACCGCTTTTTCCCGGTCCCCCAAAAAGCCCAGGGGTTTGGATAGGGCTTTCTTTTTCCTGTTGTTTCCTTCCCCCATTTGTAGTAATTCCCCAATGATCGTGACTGGAGGGAGGCGGGAACGCCCAAAGGATTTTCGTTCCCTTTTGGGGTGGGTCTCGCAGAGTTTAACACCGGGGGAGTGATCAAAAATCCTAATCACCAATATAAATGATCTATCTTACCATTAGGGGGGGTCCCCGAAAATATTTATTTTGACCATGAAGGTGAGAGGGGGAATAGTGGGTATTCGTTTTCTCCGGGTTGAGTTTGCCACGCATCTCCCAGCCCAGGGAATTGAAAAGTTCCCCCTAAGACTCGCCGGGAAGGTTTTGGGTCCTGGTTTTCCCTGTTTTTTCCTGCCCCTCTGTTTGTTCATGGCACAGTTAAAATCCCCCCTATAAGAGATTTTCCTGCTACCCCTCTGGAAAAGATTGTGAGGCCCCCAAAGAACTCCTGTCCTGGTTTTGGGGGGGGTTTTACACATTAAAAGACTCAGATTTCCCCCCGGAGTCTCTAAGTGAACTTTAAAATTCCCCCTCCTCATCGGGATCCTGCTTGAGATATTGAGGGTTTTTTCTTGTGAAAAAGAATCACGCCCCCCGCCTTTCCCGGGACCGTGCGACCCCTCTTCCTCCCCAACCCAAACATTTTTTTAAGCGACAGAATCCCTCTCTGTGAGGTGAGTTTCCCCGAAAAGGGCTATGTCGTTTAATTTTGAGGTGTTAATAATCATCGTTTTTTTATGGGTGAACGAAACCCCTTGACTTTCCCAGTATATTTTATTTTGTAACTATTCAACCAGTAGGGGCGAGAATATGACAAGACCGGGTATGCAGGGCCAGACCTTCCCCCCTAAACCCCCCCTCCCCTGAAAATGTAAAAAAATTTCTCTCATATCCCTCTGTTTTCCTTCCTTGCTCCTATGCTTCTCTTTTTTCTTTCATATTGGACGGAGGCGGGGAAAAATTCCTCCTAGAAATTGCGTTTTTCTCACCCCTCACCTCCCCCCCTCCCCTTCTCCAATTAAAGACTGACCCGGCAGGCATGGATTTCCTATAAAAATGTATTCGGTTTTAGATGGAAGACAATTATGAACCTCTCACCGGGGTTTCCCTTGATGTCACCCTGGATAATTTAAAGACCCTCCCATAAGATTGGTTCAGAAAAATCAAAAGTCTGACTGGGACGTGTTCATCCCTTATCTTGCTCCCTTGCGGGGTCGGTAATTTGTATTGGGAAAAGGTTCTTTTTCTGGCCCCTTTCCCCCGGGTTGTTGTTTTTCTTTTTTCCAATTTTTTCTTTTGGGGGCCCGGTACCCTTTTTTGTGGGGGAGGTTTTTGTTTTGCTTTTTCCCCGAGCATATTGGGGCCCTTTTAAAAAAGATCTAAAATTTTGCGGGAATTTTTGGGGGGTTTACTACTGCCCTTTTGATACTGGGAAACCCCAGTTCTTTTTTTGGGATATCTAAATACCCCCAAAATGGTTTTTCCATAAAAAAAGTAAAACGGCTCTTATCCGCAAATTGGGGCTTTGAGGTCTTTTTTACTTCAGGTTTGAAGGGGGTTGTAGGCCTCCGCAAGGAGGGTGGTGTCTTTTTGGGGCCGGCTTCATTTTCCCCCCCAGCCTGGCTCGGTATTTCACGCAGATTGCAAATTCTTAAGGATTCCTAGGGCCCCTTTTCGGATTATTCTGCAAAATTTTTAAGGTTCATTTTCCCGGGGTCTCGTTTTTTAAATCTTTCCTCCTGTGTTTTTTACCCAGGTCATCTCCCCGTCTCTTTCCCTTTCGCCAAATCTGGGGCTGGTGTTAATTTAATTCAAAAAAGGCTCCCACCCCCCCCAAAAAAACCCCCCCCCCCTTTCACACCCCCCCCCCCAAAAACAACCCCAAATTTCCCCCCCCCCCCCCCCAAAACCCAACCCCCCCCCCCCCCCCCCCAACCCCTCTTCCCTTTTCTTCCTCTTTCCCCCCCCCCTTTTTCCCCCCACCCCCCACCCCCCCCCACCCCACCCCCCCCCCCTCCCCCCCCCCCCCCCAACCCCCCTTTCCCTTTTTTAAAACCCCCCCCCCCCCAAACCCCCCCCCCCCCACCCCCCCCCCCCTGAAGGGGCCGCTCAGGTAGGGGGGTCCCTTTGGGGAAGGGGACGGGGGGAAAAGCGTTAAGCCGGGGTGTCCCAGAAGGCCCGGGAAACGGAAAAAAACCCCGCGTTTTTATGGGAAAAAGATTTTCCTTTATGATGATCAAATTTTTTATCAAATAAAAATGTAAATTTCAACTTTTAAAATAACGTTTTTTTCAAATAATCGTACTCCCGGATTCGGAAAAGGTAGGAGGAAAAACCGGCCGGGGTTTTACGTAATGGTTCAGTGGATTCCGGCCCCCGCAAGCGATGATATTTAAAGCCACCAAGGGGCGGGTTAAGTAGCCCCCGGTATTCACAGAGCCCCCGAAAAGCGGGAGGACTTCTGCGGCGTGGGCTCCCCGGTCGCTCCCCTAAAGTGATTGCTTTGTGGGGGCCGGGGGAAGGGGGGGTACAAAATCGTAATCCAGGACGTAGTCGGGGACAGGCAGGGGTCGGAGGGGGCAGAGTTTTGTGGTCAGGGCGGGCAGAGGTCGGGCAGGCAAAAAAACAGGCAAGGTCAAGAAAGTAGGGAACGGCTGTAATGGTAATCAATCGGAACTCCAACATACTAAGATTTCTAACGCACACAACAAATGGCAGGGGCAGGGGGGGGGGGGGTTTTCCCTTTTTTAGGGACCAGCGGGCCGGCAATTGCAAATTACGGGCGAGGCCCCTTTTAAAACCGACCAGTTCCCGGCGGTTTTTTTTTTTTTTTTTTTTTTTTTTTTTTTTCCCTGGAGTGGGTCGCAACGGCGGGGGACAGGGAGAAGCGGAAGCAAAGGAGGTGGCGGGTAAATGAAAGGCGCGGCAAACCCCAGCAGCGAGGGGCTGGATCGGGCAGCTGCGGCACCCGTGCCGACTCCCGCGGGCAGGGGGGCGGCCCCGGGGGGGAAAGGTCCCCGCCAGCCCCATGACCAAATTTTCACTTTAAATACAAAAATATGTTTCAAAAAATTGGGTGAATTAAATTGTGGTGCTATTTGAGCCTTTTTTAATATTTTGTGTGACCCCCATGGGGTTGAAGGACTGCACCCTGCGTTTAACAATGTTCATAAAATTTTTTGTGGAAAAAATTGGGGAAAAGCAAAAAAATTTCGTCTTACTGCTCCCAGAGTTATCAAGATTCTTTTGGTTTTTTTTTCCAAGCTTTCCCTTTTTTCCTACCCCAAACTGTCAATGATGTTATGCCCGGGGATGGGCTGGCCAGTCCCGGGACCTTGTCTTTTTGCCTTGAGAAATTTATGTGAGATGGATGTATGAGATGGAGTACCATCTGCTGCAAAAATTTTTCCCCTTTTTGGGAGGGATGTAAGAGGAATATGCTTCTTGTATTTTAGGCTATTGTATTTCCCTTTTCCCCCTTGCAAAAAGCTTGCAAACCCCATTTGGGGAAGTAACCAGACCATGATCAATATTTCAGCAGTGAAGCAAATTTATTTTCGTTAACAAAAGCTTATTTGGGAGGGTTTCAGCTTGCAGATGAGTCATTTCCCAAAACCCAAAGGTAATTTTAAAACGGTTATGGTTTTGGGTTTTACAACTGGATAAACGACAAAAATTTTGTCGGGTGTATACCACTATGTAAAATGTATGCTAATGTTGATTTTGGTTTCAACTCAATATATTATAAATGGTTGGCTTTAATAATGCTATGTCAAGGTTACTAGGTGTTTTCTGGGCGTGCTTGACAAAGGGGGCATTGTCTTGAAAGTAAAGGGGTGTGCAGTAACTCTGGACTGTCTCCATTATTCTTGAAATCCTGCGGACTTCTTTTATCCGAAAAAATTTTTTCAAACCCTTTGGGATGCAACAAGGTTTAAAATTTTCTTCACAGTTTTATATCTGCAATATTAAGATATTTAAAAGCATTTGAAGAAATGTTCAAAATATTGACTAAATGCTATATCATTTTTTTGACCATAAATTCTAGGGGTGCTCACAAATTCAGGGATATAAGGCTCCAAATTTTGTGGGGCTGAAGTCCATATAAGGTCACTAGTTTGGGGGAGTGACTCTTCTGACATACAGGGGTGCCTACATGAGGGTCCCTCATCACCCGAGAAGGGGATTAGACAAAGAACCCTTGCCCCGTCCTCTTAGTACCCCGGAAATGATGCAGATTTGGGTTTTTGGGACATTTTTATTTTATATTTTTTAGGGGTGTGTAAATGTAAGTGCTTTTACATGATTTGTGTGTGGTGGGGGGTATGTAATGCTTAAACTTGTGTGGGGTTTTAACTTTTTTTTTTAAAAGGAAATTTAGTAAAAAGGTACTAAAACAAACAAAAAAAACCCACTACATTAAAAAAAATTGAAGTAATGAAAGTCAGTAATAATTATACTAAGCATCTGTCACTTTATTTAGAATAAAAAAATATTAAATATTAAAATTAAATGCACGTCAGCAATAAAAAAATGATACTAATTTTAAAAAATTTGCACTAAAAAGATAACATTCAGTAAAAATTATTTTACTCATTACCTATAAAGTGATGCTAACTAAATTTATCCTCAAAAAACTTATTAGCACTCAGCGGTCACAGGACGCATACTGGTAAACCGTCTGGACGTAAAGAAAATAATAAATTCCCCCACTGCAACCTAACAAAAGAAAATCTGATGATGCATAGAGATGTTCACTAATCAGCAATGATGGGGGCAGGGAAGTGTTGTAACGCAGCTATTGGCGCAAACATTAGGCTAAAAAAGGATTCATATAAAAATGGAAAAGATTTTTAAAAAAAACTGCACCCCAAGAAAATGCTGATTCGTTAAATATCACAAATCAGCAGTCAGGGGACAGGAAGCAGCAAGCTCACACAAGCACTACACCACTAATGAGGATGACATAGGAAGCTGCACTCCACAGGGAGAGGACAATCGATATACTAGACAACCAGGAAAAGTGATAGCACGGACACAGCTCTACATGCTGTCGGAATGGTAGTGCCTGTTTGTCGACTCCTGCCAACTCTCCTGGAATATCCAGGAGACTCCAGAGAGAGGCAGTAAGCTTCCTCTTCTTTATATAGTAGTTTTGCCAGGGTAAAGCATCATGAGTCACTACCCTGATGCAGAGGGGCTGCGCCGAAGCCAGTTTTACTCTGATGTGGCGTCACCCAGTTTTTCTGCTGGTTAGGCTATCCAACATCCAAGAAAGCTGGGTGATGCAAATTCCCTAATTAGCTTTCCTCCAGAACTGTTACACATTTGTGAAGTGTTTTAACCTTTGTTTAAAAGGGTTATCTATATGTAAAAAGGGGTGTGGTTCATGCAAGTTTTAAGCCTCGTTCACACGGCTCATCTTGGGGCGCATTTTGCCACGTATTGCAAGCGTACTGCGCTCTAATACGAACGAAATGCGCCCAAATCATTACGATAATTCATATCTCTTATAGAGAACTATGGATTACGCCTCCTCTCCCCGCTTGTACAATACGATCGAATTGCACGTGTGGGGAGACAAGTGACATGTCATTTATTCGCAGCATAAGTAATGCATGTCTATGGGGCCAGCAGGCTGCCACCCCCACCCTTCCCCACGCGTCGCGGGAGTACGCGCCATCCAGCGCTACCCCCGTAGACCCGGCGTAGTTGCGGGGCGTACTGTACGTCCCGCAATTAAGCCGTGTGAACATACCCTTAGGGGCAACATGCATAACACACCATAACTCAAAATCTCTTGTAAGGCCAATTTTAAAAGTTGACAAGTATGTTCCAGATAAATATTGGCTTTCATACTAGTAATATACAGTTGAAACCAGAAGTTTTCATACACTATATAAAAAGACACATATGCATGTTTTTCTCACTATCTGACATGAAATCAGAATAAACCTTTAGCTCAATTAGGATTATCAAAATTATTTATATTTGTCAAATGCCTGAATAATGAGAGAGAGAATTTTTAAGGCATTTTTATTACTTTCTGCAAAGTCAAAAGTTTACATACATATCATTAGTATTTGGCGGCATTGCTCTTAACCTCTTTGTGCTTGTTTGCCAGCAGGCAGAAACACCATTTTCTAGCGATTTTATACAGGAAAAGCTGCTAGTTAGATTAGTCTGGGGAGTGGGGGGGGGAGATAACAGCTAGCTTGGGGAATCATACACATCAATAGTCAGGGAGTTAGGGAGTTTTGTATAGCTTTTGTATAGGGTATAGTTTTGTATTGCTGGTTGCATTTTCCCTTCTTTATTCAGAGTGCCCAAAAGTTCATTTCTCCTGTTTTGGGGGTCCAGCTACAGCAGAAGACACCATCAGCAAATATACCATAGAAAGAAAAGCAATTGTTGTAGTGTTGCTTCCAGGGTTCTTCCATAAGACAGTGTTAACAAATATTCCATAGAAAGAAATATTTTTTTAATACTATTTGTTTGTAGTTAATTTTTTTGATTCAAGAAGACTTCTGTGTTGCACTGCTGCTGCCAGGGTTCTTCCATAAGACAGCGTTAACAGATATTCCATATAAAAAAATCTATTTCTACTCCTATTTGCCAGTTGCAAAGTATAAGCATTTAATAACACTGTTGATTTGCTGTCAGAGTTCTTCCATAAGACCCCATTTCACAGATAATCCATAGAAAAAATTCTGTTTATAATCCTATTTGCCAGTTGCAAAGTATAGGCATTTAAGAACACTGTTGATATACTGTCTTTGGAGTACAGTTCTTCAATAAGAGACTGTGAACAAATCTTGTTAATATGTATATTTTTGAACATGGAGCGAACTAGAGGTGGCAAGTGAGCAAGGAGGGGTGTATGACATGGAGCTAGAGATACAAAACAAGGCGTTCCTTCCAGTGCTTCGGACAACACACAAGTGAGCACATTGTCAGATTCATGACCGTCAGGCTTGTCATCACTTGCTCAGCTCCCTGTGCATCTGATTACTGAAGAGCATCACTAATCTGTTCTTCAGTGGTTAACACAACCTGCATTGAGCGGTATTACCTTCTCGTCCTCTCAGTCATGGCCACAAATGTCGTCATCATAATCATCAGTCCAACCTGAAGCAAAAACAGTCCAAATGTCACCCAATGTACAGACTGCTCCATATAATCCCTATTCAGAAGAGCTCTTTGATGACACAATGTGGTTGGGGGCAGTTGCCGATGTCACCGACTAGTGACTAGTGACAGGAGTACTGCTCATACTGCAGTACTGGCAGTAACAGCTGCTTAGATAAGTTGTGGGGGGTGGGGGGTGTACAGCAAGCTTAGGGAATCATTGACAACAAGAGTTAGGGTTTTTTATATTGCTGGCTCATTCTTTCTCATCTTTATTCTGAGTGCCCAAAAGTTCATTTCTGATGTTTTGGGGTACAGCTATTGCAGGAGACAGCATTAGCAAATCTGCTATACAGACTAATTACTTTCACATACTAGTTCCTTGCTGCAATTTTTATTGAGTGTCCAAAGGGTCATTTTTGCTGGTTTTGGGGTCATGTTGCTGTAAAAGACATCGATAGTCAATGTCCTATAAAAAAAAAATCTTGTTTCAAATACTCATTTCTTCTTGAAAATTGTATACAGTTTCAAAAAGGTCAGTTTTGCTGGTTTTGGGGTCATGCTACTGTTGAAGACACCGTTAGTAAATGTCCTATAGAAATAAATCTATTTCTGTTTCTACCAAACAGTTGTAATTTGGTTTCATCTGACCATATGACATCCTTCTGGATCATCCAAATGCTCTCTAGCAAACTTCAGACGGGCCCAGACATATACTGGCTTAAGCAGGGGGACACGTCTGGCACTGCAGGATCTGAGTCCCTGGCGGTGTAGTGTATTACTGATGGTAGCATTTGTTACATTGGTCCCAGCTCTCAGTAGGTCATTCACTAGGTCCCACCATGTGGTTCTGGGATTTCTGCTCACCGTTCTTGTGATCAGTTTGACCCGACAGTGTGAAATCTTGCGTGGAGCCTCAGATGGAGGGAGATTATCAGTGGTCTTGTATGTCTTCAATTTTCTAATTATTGCCCCCACAGATGATTTCTTCACACCAAGCTGCTTGCCTATTGTAGATTCCGTCTTCCCAGCCTGGTGCAGGGCTACAATTTTATTTTTGGTGTCCTTCCACAGGTCTTTGGTCTTCACCATAGTGGAGTTTGGAGTGTGACCGTTTGAGGTTGAGGCACATGGTAACTGCAGGAGCCCCATTTCACTTGTTGCACCCAACAAGGCCCAAGAAGTTCAAGTTATGCCTCTGCTTGCAAGCTTTGTACATGTGATATATGTGGTAGCAGCAAGGACATCCCAACGAAGAAGATTGAGGTTCAGCTGGCAGAGGTGTAGTTATAGGGGGTGCAGCGGTACTAGCTGCTATAGGGCCCTGCATCTTGAGAAGGCCCAAAAGCCCCTTAGACACATAAGAAGATACCGGTATTGGAAATGGCACATGGTAACTGGCAGGGATTCCAATATGGCAGTACTCTTGTCAGGTGCCCTAGTCAAAAAATGGCCCAGTGATATGTTAAAAAATAGGAACTAGTAATAGGTGGGGGGGCCCATTTGATTTAGCTGTATGGGGCCATGAAACGGTTAATAGATGACTGACGGCAGCCCTGACTACCACTGTACCCCCTATAACTACGACCCTGTCAGCTAAACCTCCATGTTCACCGCTGGGATGTTCTTGCTATCACCACTAGAGATGGGCGAATTTCTCAAAAATTCGATTCGGGCACTTCGACGAATTTGCCGATAAAATTCGTTTCGTTCCGAATTACTTCGGCACGAATCGCGTTAAAAATCAGCTATTTCGAGGCTGAACAGAGCCTGCAGGGTGCTGTAGAACATTGTGCCATGCTTAAATATGCAGAGGGAGCTTGGTTGGTCTTAAAACAAAGTTTTGTTTTAGTATGACACGCAGATGACTGCCGCCCCTTTTAGAATTTCTTCACTATAAAAATTTCCCTGGGCACTTAAGAGGGCCAAAACTGACCAAAAAACTGAAGGGAAAGTAGCCTGATAAAGTATGCCAGCGAAAGCTGGGAAAAAAGCAAGCTGAGAGCTCAGGTGGCAACATAGTGACAGAGTGTGGAGGTGACGGCAGCAGCCCCAGCGCATGAGGTAGGGTGGCACAATGACATTCGGAGGTGAAAAAAGTATTAGGCCCAGGGGCACAATCACACAGTGTGGAGGTCACGGCCCGGGGCGTATGAGGGAGGCAGTGGCACAATGAATTCTGGAGGTGGCAAAAAAGGGGAAACCACGAGTGGACAATGACTGAGAGGGGGGTCCGGGGGGGCGCAGCTGAGGTCAGGGGTGGCACAAAGACACATGTGGGGACATGGCAGCAGCCCAGCAGCAGATGAGGTAGACGTGGCACAATGACACAGTGTGGATTCACGGAACACAACAGAGGCAGCTGAGGTTAGAGTGGGACAATGACGGAGTGTTGAGGTGGTGGCAATTTCCAGTCCTGTAAAAAAGGTGGTAGGCAGATGGAGAAACTGGCAGCAATTGTGGATCAGGGGGGTGGCGCACAGATAGGGTGAGACAGGTAGTTTGACCCCAGACTGGCCCAAGGCATTGGGGGAAATCCTGGCCGATCCACGTGATTCATTTGACAAGGTCAGTCATTCCACATTTCCCGGGCAAGGGGTTCTCCCTTGGGGTAACGAGCCCCCGCCGCACTGAACACCCGCTTGTGCCCATTGGGGGGGCAGGACAGCTTCTCCCCCTGCAAAAAAACGGAAGTTGCGGCCCCAACACAGTTTTGGGTGCCAGTAGTCCCGGGATCTTTAAATGAGGGGGCAGAGTGCTGTCCAATAGGCCCCACCCGGGTCAGGGTGCTCCCGGTCCTGCTGGGGCTTGCTGGCGACTGCCCCTCCTCACTAGGGGGTGAAGGAAGTGCTCATCATGACTCCCGACTTAGGTTACTATGTGGAGCTGGGATTGCTCCTACCCCCCCCCCTTCCCCAGCAGCCGGGCAGTAGTACGTGGCGCTAAGGAACCCCCGGTCGACCTGTCAGAGGAGGGACGATGCCGCACATAGGCAGCGGCCAATTTGATTACGGAGGATTTCCCTATATATTTGAGTTTGTCTTCCTCTCAATAGCTGGGAAAAAGGCTCCCTTTTTGGTGCGGTTGCGAGGGTCCAATAGGGTGGGGGGCCTGAAGTCATCCTCTGCCGGATGCTGACTATTCGGCTGTCCTACCCAGGCAAATAAGCATGCTGCGGGCCATCTGCACAAGTGACTCCGAGGGGCTCCCTGCCTCATTTCCACTGTATACTCCCAGGGTTTGTTTGGGGGGTCATCTGCTCATTTCCTCTTTCTCACCCACCTCCTCCAGCTGCTCCTGCTCCTCCTCTTTGTCACCTGGGTAGAAATATCACTCATTTCACCAGACATGCTTCTGCCCCAATGTCCTCCTCCTCTCCTCCATTTCAGTCCCACCGGACTCATGTGGCCACGAGATGTAGTCGCCCCGTCTCCAGTCCCTGCCCAGACAGATTTTTCAGCATCTGTTCCAGGACATGAAGCAGTGGAATGACGTTATTCATCCGTTAGTCCTGGCGACTGACAAATACGTCGCCTCCTCGAATGGCCTCAACAAACGGCAGGTGCCAGCATGAGCTGCCACTGGCTGACATCAAAGTTACACAGGGGGAGTACTTCTGTCTGCTTGGATCATCAAAAATCGTTTTAAAGGCCTTTCTCTGTTCATACAGTCGGTCCAACATGTGCAGGCTGGAATTCCAGCGGGTGGAAACATCGCATATCAGAGTGTGTTGGGGGAGGCCTTCTGCCGCTGCAACTCGAGGAGGGTGTTCCTGGCTTTGTACGAATGGATAAAAAGTGCATGCCACAGTTTACTGGCCATTTTCAGAATCTGGCTGTAAGTCGGTGAAGATTCAGGAACCTTTTCACAACCAGAAGTTGAACACGGCGATGCAAGGCGCATGGACCATCCCTCCTCGGTGTGCAGCGACGGGAACACCTGTTCCTCCATTGTCCATCACCATGGGCTGCCGATTTTTGCTGTTGGCGCTGGAGGGAAAGCCAAACATTGATTTTTCTTGCTGCATGACGCGGAGCATTTCTCACCTTGTGTGACTTCGTTCGCCGAGGCAAGCCAGGTGTACAAACTGCGTGACACCGCTGTGCCCTACACATGTGGTTTGATGGAGCATTACTTGTGGAGTGCTGAAGAAAAAAAAAAAAGGAAAAAAAAAAAAAACACACACACACACAATAAAAAAAAAAAAATAGAAAAAAGAAAAAGAAAAAAAAAAAAAAAAAAAAAAAAAAAAAAAAAACAAAAAACCCCCCCCCCCCCCCCCCCACCCCCCCCCCCCCCCCCCCCCCCCCCCCCCCCCCCCCCCCCCCCCCCCCCCCCCCCCCCATGGTTGGTGGTGGTGGGGAGGAGGAGGCGGACATGGTGCCAGGAGCAGCAGTTTGACAACGTGGGAGGAGGAAAGCGGCGTCTCCTGTCCAAGTGGTTGGTTGTGGGCCTGGGCGGAAGCACATTCACCCAGTGGGCCGTAAAAAGGAAGTACGGGCCTGGACCGTAGTTACAGCTCCAGACGTCCGCGCTGCCTGTGAACCTTGGAAACAAACCGATAAGCTCAAGGACTGGCCGACCTTCTGTTCTACATATTTATGAAGTGCTGGTACTGCCTTTTTGGAAAAGAAATTAGGCTTGGTATCTCCAGCTCGGCTCGGCACAAGCCATTAGTTCTTACTTGAATGTGCTGAGTCCCACTTTTGGTTAGGGAGGACTGCAATATCAACAACTTGGGCAGGAGTCGGTCAGCTGCTGCACCTTTGGATGGTTGGACGCTTACTGTTGTCTCTTTTGCAATCGCCTCGCTGAACGAGACTGCTGGCGCATTGATGTAGCGAGGAGCAGGAGCATCTGGACGGGAGATGATGTCAAAGAGGAAAAACAGCTCCTTCTGAGAGCGTGGTGGAGCCTTGACTGGTGCAATGGCATGCGTGCCTGGGCGCTGCTGCTGCTGCTGTTGCTGCGGGCGGCAGGATGGACCACCACTTTCTGAGCCACGTTTCCCAGGCACCGGATTGGTTGACGCTGCATGTGTTGACGCAGGGCCTGTGGTGCCAATGTTAGCTCCTGGCCACGCTTCACTTTTGCCCACAGATTCTACATATACCCTATTCTGTCCTTCCGGTGTGTCTTAGCAATGGAATGCCACTCCGGCCGAGGATCTGATTTTACCGCCCAACGCTCCGCACTGAGTGGACTACTGCCAGCCGCTTGCCTGTCTGAGCCCCTTGTTGCCGCTTCTTTCTTGGACCTGCGAAAGCGGGTTTTTTACCCCGTGGCCGCCTTGGCTCCGACTTGACACTGCTGTATTCCTGTGACTCACGGCCACACGACCACTTGCTGCTGCGCTGCTGCCTGACGGCAAGCTGACGCATCTCTTTCCTGACGATTGATGAAGCCTAGCCTCACTCGGCTCCAAGTGCGGTCGGCTTCATCATCAATCTATTTGTGTTTCTCCGTCACGCTGTTCCTCATCACCGGTCTGTATGCCGTGGCGGACCCCTCACATCATGACATCCATGCCACTCTCCACATCTATACTTTGCCGCTACTGCAAGAAAGCAGGCGATAGTGGCCCATTTTCTTCGCTGCCAAGTAGCTGCTGACTGCCCTCTCAAATTGTTTATACTCCGCTATTTCAGTGGCGCTGAACCCAGACCACATTGTAGATCTCTGGCTGAGGGAATCCGGATGGGAACAGAGGGCGGGCTGAGGACAGGTCGAGGGCCGCTGACCCGCTCCGGGCCATGCCAACTAAGGGTTGTGTCTGAGGTTCCCACCGGGACTCTTGGCTGGGGTTATCAGATGTCATCTGGGAGGAAGAGGATGACCTAGTAAACCCAATCAAGAAACCCTTGGGTTGCTGAACAACACCCCCGGCCGCTAGATGCAGCGGCAGTTGTGGCCTCCCGAGTAAACCTGCTGCGACGTCCCCTTGCTGTGCTGCGACCTGGGCCTTTTCCCAGGAATGTTTGCCCCACTGCCACTCGCAGGTGAAGAGCCTGCCACTCTCTGTCTGGATACTGTTTGTTCTAAAATGTACAGACACTGTTTGATGATGATATCTGTTTTATGATAAATATACACCCTGTTTTTTGACCCCAAAATGAGCCCAGTAACAAGCTTGGGTCCCCCTTGGTTTATAAATTGCGCTCCACAAATTGTCCAGGAAAAATTTACTTGTATGTGTCGTTTAAAAAACACTGTGTATTTTACAAAAATGAAAAAGCACAAACAGGCTTAATTTAAACCCTTCGCTTGAGAATTATTCTACAAGAAAAATGTATATATTTCGGTTTTGAAAAAGACGGTTTATTTTTGTCAGCACACCAGCAAAACAACGCCTAATTAACCCTGGTTGTAAATTGCGGCAAGAATTGACCCGCACAAAATAGTGCTTTGTAGCGTGTTAAAATTTGGGGTTTTTTCTACGCCACACAACAAGAGATACAGTTGTAATTTAACCTTTGCTTGTGAATTAGGCTACAGGAAAAATGTATATATTTTGGCGTTGAAAAAGACGGTTTCTGGGGTTTAGCACACCAGCAAAAAAAACGCTTAATTAACCCTGGATGTAAATTGCGCAATAGAATTGAAACAGCCAAAAATGAAGTGGTATTTGTATTGTAAAAACGCTGTTTTTTTAAATGAAAACAACAGGAACTGGCTTAGATCCCACTTGGATATTGATTGTTATGCAGCTGCAGTGGACGCCACACTGGATTTCAGATCCAATACCCTAAAAAATTAGAAATTTGAAAATTTTAAAGGGAAAAGTCTCTGAGACAAGCTGAGACACCCCACAGAATCGCTGTATAAATATCAATTCTTCAGTAACAATCAGCCGCGGCAGACCTTCCCTGATGAGCACAGTGGAGGAGTGTGAGCTCAAACGTCGCGCCGGACTTATATAGTGCGGGTGACGTCACAGAATTCCCGCCGGTCTCTGATTGGCTTCATCTTGCACTGTCATGCAGGCTATGCCTTCTTCCTCCAGAGTGCTTTGCCCATGTAGCGCCATGTGCTCGCAGCCATTTTATCAATCAAAGCACACTCGTTCACCTGAAGTACCCCAAAGTTCGACTTCGTTCGAAACCAAGTTTTCCCGAAATTCTAAACGAATTCCACTTCGTTAGAATCAATTCGCCCATCTCTAGTGTACACATATACTGTAGCTATTACTCTTTGCTCTCGTATACATTAGTTGCCCTTATTAATGCATTAGTAAACACAAGTATCAATATGTGCTAGTTTATATACTGGTTTTCCTACTGATATTTATGGAACTAAGGTATTTTATCTGGACTTATATGGAAAGAGGACATAAAATTATAGGCAAAAAAATATTTTCAATCCATAGAGTGAATTTCCGGTTTCATATCAAGACCTAAAGACATTGAGCACTTTTGATTCCATTAAACGAAAAAGGTTTCTTGTCGCCAACCTGGGGCAGTCATCAGCTCATAAAGGGTTAATATGGTCAGTTGTCCTAATGACAAAACATCTGCACATGTAGAGGATATCAATTACTAATCAATTTGCATGCCCTGACATATCATTTCACATGAGCGTAATAGAGGCACAAGACACGACCATTGATCTAATGACTTGACTAACAGTTTCATAGATCTCTATATTGCTGTTAGTTCGGGTCATTAGGCCAGGACTTGTGGCCATATTACACTTGTGTGAAATTAGGTGTAAAAAGAGGGGTCTGTCTATATAAATCAGAATTTACCTTCCATTCCAGCAATTAGCATACTAACTTATATACAGTAATGCAGTGACTACCTTCCTAATGGGAGCAGTATATTATTTTTACTATAAAATGTTGAGGCACTGGCCATGTGATGTGTGTAAATGATGCAGGCACTGATTGCATTTGCTTCCCTGTATTTCCCTGATAAAGATGTAGAAATGATGCCACCTCATTATAAAAGATATTACCTTACCATATAATCTCTCTGCCTAGCTCTGTCGGGTCACCGGGTGTTCCGATCACCCGACAGAGCAGGGAAATCCTTTGATTGCGCTGCGGTGACGATCCGCCGCAATCAAAGAGTTAAAGCACCAGGGTGCGGAGGTTTCCCCGCTTCCCAGTGCTTGCAGGAGATGCTCTGGGATCAGGGCTATGTAGTACACAGTAGTGCCTGGGCACCACACACCCCTATGTCTGCAGCGACGCCGAAAGACGTCGCTGTAGACGAACAACCTGCAACAGCCGACGTCAAAAGTCGGTGGGCGGTCGTTAAGGGGTTAAGTGCGACATGTTTGAACGTTACAAGGCATTATGGGAAAGCAGCTGAGCTCAAGCGCCCTCTATTGGATGTAACAAATCCTCAATTCGCTTTTGTCCCACTGGGTCGAGAAAGCAAAAGGGATATTTAGCCAAACCCGTATCTCCCATTTGCAGACAGCTGTTTCGGGATATTTGTCCCTCATCAGTGCAGAGCAGAGCGATACCGGCTGGCTGTGTGGGAGGCAATGAGTGGCTCAGAAAGGGGAACATCTATAAATGTATGAACATTGGTGCTGTCAGGCCAGTTCTAAATCTCTTTAAGGCAGTGTAGAATGTGTCAGAATGTATGAAGCTGTTCTTCTGCAGATCATACATACAGGGCAGTGTAGAGCCAATACCACAAGTCTGGCTCAGGCACCACCTTTACCCTGGTCTGGCTGTTCTTCTGCAGGTCATACATACAGGGCAGTGTAGAGCCAATACCACAAGTCTGGCTCAGGCACCACCTTTACCCTGGTCTGGTGTTCTTCTGCGGTTTCATACATTAACATGGGCAGTTTTAGGGCCAATACCACGAGTCTGGCTCAGGCACCCCCTTTTCCCTGGTCTGGCTGTTCTTCTGCAGATCATACATACAGGGCAGTGTAGAGCTAATACCACAAGTCTGGCTCAGGCACCACCTGTACCCTGGTCTGTTCTTCTGCAGGTCATACATACAGGGCAGTGTAGAGCCAATTCCACAAGTCTGGCTCAGGCACCCCCTTTACCCTGGTCTGTTCTTCTGCAGGTCATACATACAGGGCAGTGTAGAGCCAATACCACAAGTCTGGCTCAGGCACACACCTTTACCCTGGTCTGGCTGTTCTTCTGCAGGTCATACATACAGGCGCAGTGTAGACCCAATTTCCCAAACAAGTCTGGTCTCAGGCACCACCTTTACTCTGGTCTGTTCTTCTGCAGGTCATACTTACGGGCCCAGTGTAAAAGCCAATACCACAAGTCTGGCTCAGGCACCACCTTTACTCTTTTCTGTTCTTCTGCAGGTCCACCATACAGGGGCAGTGTAGAGCCAATACCACAAGTCTGGCTCAGGCACCACCTTTACTCTGGTCTGTTCTTCTGCAGGTCATACATACAGGGCAGTGTAGTGCCAATACCACAAGTCTGGCTCAGGCCCCCACCTTTTACCCCACGGTTGGCTGTTTTCTGCAGGTCATACATCAGGGCAGTGTAGAGCCAATACCACAAGTCTGGCTCAGGCACCACCTTTACCCTGTTCTGGCTGTTCTTCTGCAGGTCATACAAAACGGGCAGTGTGGCCAATACCACAAGTTGGCTCGGGGCACCTTTACCCTGGTCTGGCTTTTCTTTGCAGGTCATACATACAGGCGCAGTGTAGAGCCAATACCACAAGTCTGGCTCAGGCACCACCTTTACCCTGATCTGGCTGTTCTTCTGCAGGTCATACATACAGGACAGTGTAGAGCCAATACTACAAGTCTGGCTCAGGCACCACCTTTCCCCTGGTCTGGCTGTTCTTCTGCAGGTCATACATACAGGGTAGTGTAAAGCAATACCACAAGTCTGGCTCATGACACCTCTTTACCTGGTCTGTCTGTTCTTCTGCAGGTCTTACATACAGGGCAGTGTAGAGCCAATACCACAAGTCTGACTCAGGCACCACCTTTACCCTGGTCTGTTCTTCTGCAGCTCATACATACAGGGCAGTGTAGTGACAATACCACAAGTATGGCTCAGGCACCACCTTTACCCTGGTCTGGCTGTTCTTCTGCAGCTCATACATACAGGCGCAGTGTAGAGCCAATACCACAAGTCTGGCTCAGGCTTTACCCTGGTCTGGTTGTTCTAACTGTTCTGCGCTTAGGTTTGGCGTTAAAGAATCATAAATGTGTCTAATTCTATGAATATGGTGCAACACCCCCAGAACGCCCAAATCTTTGGCGCATTACAAAGTGTCCTGCCGGTGCTTATCCAAAGTTTGGAGTGTGACTGTTCATAAATCCATAGAACGGATCTACTAAAGCTTTTTGATGCCAGAAAACTGGCGCAGCCCCGTTCTTGATGTGGACCTAAGTTCCCCTTGGGTACCTGTACAGACTATTCGCTGACCTCTTTGCTTTGTTCATTCTTCCCCCTATTGAGTATGCCCACTACATAGGTCCTTACCGACAAAAGACATGCCCAAACGTCCATTGTCGGTAAGGGGTTAAGAAGGTGCCTAAAAGGGTTCAGTGTCATTCTCCTTTCCTATCTTCCATAAGATGCTAGCAAATATTGTCCACAGGTCCTATTAATTAGAATAGGAACTGAGCACAATATTCGCTGGGCATTTGCCTTGGTAACTGTATCATCCAGTAAGCAGTTGTGTATCTCCTCACCTGCTCTGGAGATTGGGTAGGAGAGTTAGGCTATGTCTACACAGCACAGGTTTCTGGTCGGATTTTTGGTGGATTCTGTATTTTGAATCCACCGAAAATCTGAATGCAACCTGTGCTGCATAGACAGCAATAAAAAAAAAAAAATCACAGCAGGGATTTTTAACCAATTGGTTTTGAAATACGCCCGGAAAATCATTGGATTCCCATATATTCAATGTGTGGGGCAGATGGCAAATCTGAAAACCGTCCGTGGTTTTTAGCCCAATCCAGCATCAAAAACCGTGGTCCAGAGATATTAAAATGCTCGGATTGGATTTTGGATGGCATTTTAACATATGTTGTGTAGCTATAGCCTTAGGGTATGTTCACATCCGCTGATTTGGATGCTAATATTTCAGCATCCAGATCAATGTGAAAACTTCATCCACAACCTCGTCTGAAAAAGTGCTTTTGAGGCGCTTTTCAGATGAAGTTTTGGACGAAATTTTCAACACGGTTTTCTTTTTGAAACACCCCTACAAATGAATAGCCAGGGTAAAAAAACAAACCGAAAAACAAGTCCAAAAACGTGAAGAGGTTTTGGATGAGGTTTGAAGCACTCCACTGATTCCTATGAAGCTTTTTAACGTAGAAAACACTTCAAGAATTGACATTGACACTTCTTTTTCAGCGGCCAAAACAACGTCCAAAGAAGCACTTAAAACGTGCGTAAAAACCTCATTGTGTGTGAACTACAAGGCTGTTTCACATAGGAATCAATGAAAATGAACTGGGGGCGTTTCGGAAGCTTTTTTGACACCGTTTTGGGAGCAGAAATGCTACAAAAACAGCGTCAAAATCAGCCGTGTGAACTTACCCTAACATTAGACACTTTAATTAGTGTAATTATATAGCCCTCCCCCAGAAATGATATACAGTGCACCACACGGTAGCCGTCCAACAGAACACTATGGGCATGTCCCCACGGCAAGGATTTGGACGTTTTTTTCCGACGGTTTGCGGTTTTAGAAACCATCGGAAAACCTGCAAGCAACACTCTCCCATAGACTTCAATTAAAAAACCGCCCTGCAGTCCCCACTGAACGTTTTTTCCGACGGGTGGTTTTTCACACCGCCGGCTCACCGCAAAACATTGAACATGCACATTCTTCCGAACGGTTTCCAGACTGAAAATTAACATTGGAGTCAATGTAAACCACTCCAAACGTAGCGAGCGGTCTTTGGCACGGTTTTCGGTTTTTGCAAAAAAAGTGAAGAATGATCGCACCTATAGTAAATGTGTTTTTGGAGGTCCTTTTGCACTTTAATACAGGAAGGTCCTGCAAAGCACTTCAGTGTGAATGAGAGTCTATAAATCCTCTTTTTAGCCAAAACTAACAAAACTTTGATGCTGCTAACATGCACATGTGCTTAAAGTGAAAAAGTTGGCCTTTGTGCATCATTGTTAAATTGTGGAGATAAAAAAAAAATCACATGTTTTCTTGCACCAATCAGGATACTTTTGCACTCAGTACACTATTCAGCTTGTAAAACAGTCCAAAAACCGCTGGGAAAACCCGGGAAAAAAACAGTGACAAAAACAGTTCAAAAATAAAAAAAAACAGCTGAAAAACAGACCGGTTTTTGTGACAAAAAAGGATATGTTCACATGGCTTAATTGCGGGGCGTACAGTACGCCCCGCAATTACGCCAGGTCTTCGGATGTCGCGCTGATCGGCGTGTACTCCTGCGACGCTGGGGGGCCGGCAACCCGCTGGCTCCATAGACTGTCATTTACTCGCAGTGCGACAGCGCAGCGAATAAATGACATGTCAATTATCTCCCCGCTCGTACAATACGATCGTATTGTACGAGCGGGGAGAGGAGGCATTATCCATGGTTCTCTATGGGAACTGTGGATTACTGTAATGATTGGGCGCATTTTGCTCGTATTAGGGCGCAGTATGCTCTCAATACGTGGCGAAATGCGTCCCAAAATAAGTCGTGTGAACTTACCCAAACAGTCCAAAAAAGGCTTGAAATGTGAGGCAAAAACAGAGCTGGTTTTGTCCTTTGCCATGTGAGCGCACCCTATGACATCGGTCGTGGTCCCATGATGTTCTTATCACTCCTCTGGGTGGGCTTGCGTTGATGAAACCAGCCATGCACATTTTTCATATGCACGTCTTAAACCTGTCACTGATGTTAATTTACTTCTGTTTCTTTTCAGCTATCGAGTCCAGGCCTTTCTATCATTAAAAGGTTTATAAATCAGAAGCAGATATATGAAATAAAAATCCCATCGCCACCAGTGGGATTTGTTTGTGTAATTAATCTGATTTAATAAACATCTGAAGCAGCTTTACAACCAGGAGATATTAATAAATGCCCCCTCCCTCCCAGGATTATTTTTTACTGCACTTTTTTGCAATAAGTTTGTATTAAAGATGGCTAATAAAGCGGCTGCCTGCTACAATCCGCCCTGTGCCCCGAACCCCACCATATCTGTAGGATTATTGCTGCTCTGAACCTTAAATAAAACAAAGCTGTCTAATCCTTAACTTCCCTTTCAATACCGAAAGGATTTCCCAGCATCAGATAATCATGAGAAATAATTTTGCCCAGACTTCTGAGGTTCAATGTATGTGGAGGGGGATGGAGTTCTTTATAGCTCAATAGTGAAGACTGGGACCATCACATTTCTATAAACATGACGATAATACAAAATGTACTTTTGACCTTTCTTGTTGTGGGAGGGGTGGTTACTTCCTTTTCTATATTGCTAAACAGAACCACTTTTATGTAATATCTATGTCTGTTATAGCAGCTCAGCAAAACCAGAAACAGGAGTTACAAAAAAGCAGACCCTTTATTTGTAAATGACCCTTTAAGAGATGTCCATAATAATGAAACAACATAAAATTTGAGCTTTCTACGTCAAAGCCAATATCAGTTTGCTATGACTGCAGGGCAGCAATAAATTAAGGACCTAGCGTTGTCCTCCTCGTACTCGGCTCCGCTTCCACTATCCAGGGACAGTTCATCTTGCTCTCCTACAGCTATGTCTCTGCTCCTTCTACTCTTCCAGGACAGTTCCCTACACTGTTCTAATTAATCTTTACTTCTGCACTCTCTGTCCACTTCTCCTTCTTTTCGTCTTCCTCTCTCTCTTTAGCTCTCTCTCTGTGAGGCACCAGGCAGATGTTCAGCCTGCAGCCTGTTCTCCTCACTGACGGCTATTGGGAGAATGATCCCAGGTGCTGTAACACACGCTTAACTGAACTGTACAGAAACTCAACTAGAACAAAACTGGCTAGCACATGGCAGGTCTCCTTTTATCTGCGTGTCTGCAGACCCTCCCTCCTTCTCACACTGATTGGCTGCAGGCCTACACATGTTTGCCCCACACTCTTAGGGTATGTTCACATGGCTTATTTGGGCGCGCATTTTGGCACGTATTTCACCGCGTAATGTGCCGCAATTACGGTAATCCATAGCTCTCACAGAGAGCTATGGATTATGCGTCGCCTCCCCGCACGTACAATATGATCGTATTGTAAACGCGGGGGGAGAATTGATCAGCGCATGCTTCCAAAGCACCCAGCGATGTGAACATACACCGTGTGAACATACCCTTATTCCTAAAGCACCCATGCCCTAGTAAGGTGCTTAGTCACCTTAACCCCTTGCTGTCTCCTATATATATAGTAAACATAATACAAACGCTTTACACTCAAATACACCACTGTTGTTCATATGGGGTGGTCCTACCCCCTACATCATCAGGACAGTCAGTCAGTTCCTATTCTCCAGTTTCTTATCTGTTCCATCTACCCCTCTTCTCCCGTGGATTCTGCCTCAAACCACCTTGTTACTGGTCAGTTTCAGATATACTCCTCGTCCCCGTTCCTGGCCCTGTTCCTGGTTTCTTTGACATGTCTTATCTGTTCCAATCCGCCATTATTGTGTTTCTATTACACCCTGCAAGAGCGAGGGTGCAATAGGGGATCACTACATCAAGCATATACTGCAGTAAATAGGAATTGCAGTTTACTGTACAAGTGATCAGGTCATTGCATGTTCAAGCCCCCTAATGGGATAAAATATAACAGGGGAAAATGTTTTTAACAATCTAAAAACAGTAAAAAAAAACAACCAAAAAATTAATTTCTTAATTATCATATAAAAACAACAACAAAAATTTGCCTCATCTGCATAAGTCCAATTTAATGCAGTATCATGTTATTTTTCCCATATGGTAAAAAAAAAATTTTTTTCACAAATAACAAAGTATTAAAACATAATAATAAATAATAAAATAAACATAAAAAACAAAAACATAAAAAACATAAAATAAACATAATAAAATAATAATCATAATAAAAACTATACAAATTGGGTAATGCCCAAACCGTACGAACCAAATGTTAAACACTGTTAAAGCGGCTCTCCATAAAAAATAGTGTTTTCCTTCCAATTCCACTCACAAAGAATTTATACTGTAACTCCTTGCTTATCGGTCTGCCTCTCTGCAAACTCTCCCCTCTTCAATCTGTCCTGAATGCAGCAGCCAGGCTCATCTTTCTCTCCAGCCGCTATACTGACGCCTCTACCCTGTGTTAGTCACTGCACTGGTTGCCCATTCAGTACAGGATACAGTATAAACTCAGCATTCTCACTCATAAAGCTCTCCACAACGCTGCCCCCCCTACATCTCCTCCCTAGTCTCTGTCTACCGCCCTACCCGCACTCTCCGCTCTGCTGATGATATCAGGTTACACATCAATCATCCGAACCTCCCATGCCGTCTCCAAGATTTCACACGTGCGGCACCAATTCTCTGGAATATGCTACCGCGGGCGATCAGGCACATTCACAACCCTCACAGTTTTAAGAGGGCCCTGAAAACACATCTTCTCGGTCTGGCCCACCAAGATCCCTAACTGCTATCACACACATCTGTCACTTCCTGCACTTGGGCATTCACAGGCACTTATCTGTATATAGATGTACAGTCTGGGTGGCAGGTTCATCCGTTTTCCATGTAAACCACCCCCTATTTATGAAACAAGGCCGGACCATTGTAAACTTGGCACTTCTTACCGTATGTTTCACCCATACACCCTAATAGATTGTAAGCTCTCACGAGCAGGGCCCTCACACCTTGTGTCTCATATGTAAGTTCTTTTAATGTTTAATGTCTGTACGTTTACCCTTGAATTTGTAAAGTGCTGCAGAATATGTTGGCGCTATAGAAATAAAGATTATTATTATTATTATTTATATAGATGCAACAATTCCACACTTGGTGAAAAAAAGAATTGGATGTCCATACATTTATACTGAAATGTATTAAAATGCTTGATTTATTAGAAAATATTTAAAACATCTACAACCATATCAAAAAATGGAAATTTAAGAGTCCATAAGTAGTGCCTGCGCGTTTCGAGCTTATGTGCTCTTACTCATGGCACAAAGAATTTATTTTGGTTTCCCAATACATGACAAGGTGAATTCAAACGTAGCACTAAAATATAGAAATTATCTCAAAGAAACAAGCCCTTGTTTGGCTCTGTCAATGGGGAAAAAAAGTTATGGCTCTTGGAAGGCTAAAAGGCCAAAAAAATGAAAGATTAAAGTTTGAAAATAGCCCCATCATTAAGGCGTTTAAAAAAAGCAGCTGATGCAAATACCTAATGATTGGTGCAGAGCGATAGTGGGTTTCAAATTGGAAAGGGGAATGAACTGAATCATTGCTCCAGGTAAAAAGAAGTCTACCTACATATTAGCTATGTACCATAGAAAAGAAGTCTTTCCTTGTGCCCTCTCCTGACCTACAGCGGTCACTCAATGAGGTCAAGTGTTAGCTAAACAGGTTACACAATGGAAGATGAGGGATCTTAATGCAAATTTAGGCTTATTTCTACAAAAAAGTCAATACCATCAACTCTCTGGCTTCTGCTCTATTAAAGGCATGGCCTGATGACATCACACAAGCAGCATACTTAAACTTCTGACCTCACAGGGTTACCTCCCTTGCGTCTAGCCATTTTCCTGATTGGGATCGTCCTTGCAGGGGTTAAGGGTCAAGAAGGAGAGGGTATCACTTTTATATGTAATTTATGTTTGTTGCAGAGCTATTGGGTCAGGTCAAGCACTTTTAATTTAGCCTTTTTTTTTATATCCCCAGATTCTGTAAGAAGCTGAAAGTCCCAAGGACCCAGTACTAAAGGTCATGTTCTTAAATGTATCAGCAATTTAATAATCCATGTTTTTGACAACCTTAAAGTGATTTGGACTTGAGTCAGTTGGATTCTACTGTCCTATCATAATAATCTAGTCTAATTATAATAAGAATAATAGTAGTATAATAGTCTTTTATAATTGTTTCATTAGAAAAGCTATAGAGAAGCATTGTCTCTATGTATTTGTAGAAAAGCCTGAGGGAAAGAAAGAGATTTAGGTTAATTATGTGTTTGGCTCGTAAAAGATTTCTAGACTGGTTGCAATCGTTTCAAACTCTCTGTTGTAAGAAGTATTGGGTATGTAAGGCTATGTTCACCCGGGGTCTTTCAGGACGTATTTCGGGGTGTAATTGAGCTGCAATGTGCCCCAAAATACACCCTGTAATTACAGTAATCATAGCTCTCCTAGAGAGCTATGACTACCTGCCGCCTTTTAGAAGTACACACTGACAGCCGGCCCACATTGAACCTCACTCTCCCTGGCAAGCGCCGGGAAGAAGTGACATCTCAATTCTTTTTCCCAGCGCATATTGTACGCCGGGGAAGAATGCAGGTAATCATAGGTATCAATGAGAGCTATGAATTACCGTATTTGTGGGGCGTACTTACCTGCCAAATTACGCCCCACAATTACGCCGTGTGAACATACCCTTAGGACGACATCTATGAATTCACATTCGCCAGTTCTTTGTTGTATATTGCCGATTCTGTAGATGAATGAACAGGCGTGCGGCCAAACTTGGTGTAACCTGACATATTTTATGCGCCAAAGTTTGGTGTGAAATTGCCATATAACACTCTATGCGCCAATTTTGAGTGTTAGTTGGGCACATTCACACTGTCGTATTATATGCTCCTCTATATCTATTTAGAACTGGTGTTTCGGTGCCAAGTTACAAAAATGGTGCATGCAAATCCATAGATGTTAACCTTAGTGTGCAGCTGCGAGCTCTGCACAGCCATCAAGGTTAGATGCCAACCACTCAGTGCATTAAGTCAACGGCAGTTGGTATTAGTATGTGTCGTGACTGCGCTTCTTTCCCTTGAGGTGTGCTGCACCCTGAGATAGTTTCCTGCCTCACCTGACTATAAAAAGGGTCCTGGTGCTAAACAGCTTATTCGATCCCCAAAGAATAATCCAAATCCGACAACCCCCTTTAACAAATATTCCAAAAAGTAGGGCTCCCTGCATCCATATTGTCTGAAAATCATAACGTTCTTGAATGAATTTACCAATTTACCCCCATAGCATGATATGCAGTGATATGTAAACAATGTAATTAACGGTAGCTCTACTAAATGAGATCACATTTTCAGATAATTAACACCAGCCCCACAACCATGGCATTTTACTCCTACATAATTAAATGTAATTAAGGACATTTGTTATGCATGGAATACCAGAATATTATGCTCATTAATGGGAATGTCATTTTGTAGAGTAATTACTTTATACGAAGCAAAAGAACAATCCATTAAGACAATATCAGTCGAGTGAAATGATTCTTCCACATAAAACGGCTGATAATTGATATTTCACGAGTAATGAGAATCATTTTCTTTTTCGTTAACGTTTTTATTTTAACCAATAACATCATTAAATACATTAAAAAACAGCTGGGAAAAAGTGACATGGAGAAGGACTTGGGAATCCTGGTGGACAGTAAACTTTGATTGTAGCAACCAGTGTCAGGCAGCAGCTGCCAAGCCAAACAGGATTATGGAGTGTATTAAAAGAGGCATAGATGCACATGATGGGAAAATTATTCTCCTATTATACAGGTCACTGTTCTGACCACACATAGAATATTGTATACAGTTTTGGGCACCAGTGCACAGGAAAGCGTCACGCACCCCGGCGGCATGTCCCGCTGTGAGCAGCGCCGCGACCCGGTCCTCGGGCTGTGGGCGCGCTCGCAGCTCTGCCCACTTACCTCGCCGTGCTCCTGCTGTGCATCGGGCGTGTGCTCCTGCTGTCGGCCGGCCACGCGTTCGCACCACTAGCAGGCGCGGGCGGTACTGCAGATCAATTTAAAGGGACAGCGCGCCAATGATTGGTTCCACCAGCTGCTGTTCCTATTTAAGCCCTGCCTCTTCCCTACCACCTTGCCGAACCGATAGTGCCCTGTGCCTAGAGAGGAAGCTTTCTGTTGTGCCTTATTGCCATTTCCGTGTATTGTACCCTTCTGCCTCTGTCCCTCGACCACGAACCTTTGCCGCCTGTCCTGACCTTCCGCCTGTCCCCAACTACGAGCCTGCCTTACGATTCTGTACCACGCCACACCTCGGCAGCCACCGCAAGCGAGTCATGTCAGGGGTAGCGATCTGGTAGCAATCCGCAACAGCAAGTCCATCCCGCTTTGCGGTGGGCTCTGGTGAATACCGGGACCTACTTAGATTCCGCTCCCTGCCGTGGCTTACACCATCGCTTGCGGTGGTCCAGAGAATCCACTACCACTGTCCGTTACAGTTTGATTCGGCCATGGATCCCGCCAAGGTGCCATTACCCAGTGTTGCCGATCTCACCACCATCGTGGCCCAGCAGACCCAGCAACTGTCGCAACAAGCTCAGCAGCTGCATCAGTTGTCCGTTATGGTGCAGCAATTCCTCTCCGACCAGCCAAGCCAGCCACAGTCCTCTCCGCAGGCTACGTCTTCGGCTGCTATGGCGACCGTCGGCCCCAAGCTCCCGTTACCGCTGCCGACGAAATTTGATGGGGACCCTAAATCGTGCAGGGGGTTCATCACCCAATGCTCCATGCACGTGGAACTTATGGCCAACCAGTTCCCTACCGAGCGCTCCAAGGTTGCTTTAGTGGTCAGCCTTCTCTCTGGGAAAGCCCTGGCTTGGGCCACCCCACTTTGGGACAGAAGCGACCCTGTGACGTCCGATCTCCTGGCTTTCCTGGCAGAGTTTCGCAACGTCTTCGAGGAACCGGTGCGTGCCTCCAACGCCGAAATGGCTTTGCTGAATCTGCGACAAGGTGACTCCTCTGTTGGGGACTATGCTGTGCAGTTCCACACTTTAGCCTCGGAACTCTCCTGGAACGAGGCAGCCCTGTGCACCACATTTAAAAAGGGGCTCTCCACTTGAGTAAAGGAGGTGCTGGCTTCGCGGGACTTGCCTTCGTCCCTGGGTGAGCTGATCCATCTGGCCACCTGCATTGACGTTTTCGTGAGAGGCAGGAGGAACTCCGACAGGAGCGCGAGCCCTTCCATAACCACCGTCTGGCCCCAGTGTTCCAGAGACCTCCTATGCCCATTTTGCGCCAGCCCGGAGCACTTTCTTCGGGACTGTCCACTATGTCTGGAAAACGCACGCACCTAGGCCACGTGGGAGAGGCGTCCCTAGGTGTGAATAGTTCCTCTCCTCGCTTGACCATACCTGTACGGGCTGTGACTAGGTCCGGATTGCAATTCTAAGTTCCCGCTTTTCTGGATTATGGGTCCACCGTGAATTTTATGGTCGGGGCCTTGGTGACGAAGCTTCGTCTTCCGCTGACTCACCTTAAGAAGCCACTGGCCATTTCTTCCATAAGCGGGGAACTCCTGAGGGACTCCATCCAATTCTGCACAGAGCCGGTGTTCCTGCATGTCGGGGCTCTACACAAAGAGAAGATCGTGTTCTATGTGCTTTCCCGCTCCTCTTCAGCGATCCTGTTGGGGCTGCCATGGCTGCTGTATCATGCCCCTACGCTGGACTGGAAAACAGGCGAAGTAACGCGTTGGGGACCAGTGACTGTCACTCCCGTTGTCCGGTAGTGCCTCGCCTGGTGCCCCCCACTTCTCCATTGTGGTCTGGTCACGATTTACTCGGACCACAAGAACCTTGCGTACCTTCAGACAGCCCAGCGCCTTAACTCTCGACAAGTCCGCTGGTCTCTATTTTTCTCGCGTTTCAACTTTACCATCTATTTCCGCCCCGCTGAGAAGAACATTAAGGCCGATGCCCAGTCCCGCGCCTCTGACGTTTTAGGTGAGGAGCCACCTCCGTGTCATATCATTCCTCCGGAACGTCTGATTTCTGCGGCCCTGGTGTATCTCCAGCAAGTACCTCCAGGCAAGAGCTATGTGCGTCCTGCGCTTTGGCGGAGAATTTTGAAGTGGAGACACTGCTCTCGGATAGCCGGCTTATAGCCCGCTACGCTTGGTGGCCGGAGATTTTCAAGGATGTCAAAGACTTTGTCAAGTCTTGTCCTACTTGTGCTCGTAATAAGACGTCCCATCTCAAGCCTACGGGGCTACTCCTGCCATTGCCCATCCCGGATTGGCCGTGGTCTCACATAGCCATGGACGTTATTATGGACCTTCCTCCTTCTGCGGGCAATACGGTCATATGGGTTGTCACTGACCGTTTCTCAAAAATGTCACATGTCATCCTCTACCCGGGTTGCCCTCTGCTCCTCGCCTCGCAACTCTGTTTTTTCAACATATATTTCGTCTGCATGGTCTTCCACGACATATTGTTTTGGATCAGGGAGTATAGTTCATGTCCCGATTCTGGCGATCCCTCTATGCCCAGTTGAAGGTAAATTTGGACTTTTCCTCGGCCTACCATCCTCAGTCTAACGGGCAGGTGGAACAGGTCAACCAGATCCTGGGGAATTAACTACGCCATTTTGTCAGCTCGACAGGACGACTGGTCCAGCTTGTTGCCTTGGGAGGAATTCTCTTATAACTCCCCGGATTCCGAGTCGACGGGTGCCTCGCCCTTCTTTGTGGTGTATGGACAACATCTCCGCCCTCCCCTCCCACATCGGCTTCAGACATTCCCGCCGTGGACATGTTAGTCCGGGATCTAAAGGCCATTTGGAAGGACACGCTACATTCTCTGCGTCGGGCCTCCGCTCAGATGAAGAATAGGGCAGACAAAAATAGAAGACCTTTCCCATCTTTTGCTCCTGGGGATAAAGTCTGGCTTTACCACGCCACACCTCGGCAGCCACCGCAAGCAGGTCATGTCAGGGGTAGCAACCTGGTAGCAATCTGCCACAGCAAGTCCATCCCGCTTTGCGGCGGGCTCTGGTGAAAACCGGACCTACTTAGACTCTGCTTCCTGGCATGGCTTATACCATCGCTTGCGGTGGTCCAGAGGATCCACTACCACTGACCGTTACAGAAAGACATTGTAGAGCTTGAACAGGTACAAAGGCGGCAAGGAAAATAATAAAAGGACTGGGTGGACTGCAATACCCAGGAAGGTTAGCAAGATTAGGGTTATTTAGTTTAGAGAAAAGACGGCTTCGGGGGGACATAATAAATATGTATAAATATATTAAAGGTCAATATAGAGATCTCTCCCAAGATCTGTTTATACCCAGGACTGTATCCAGAACAAGGGGGCATCCTCTATGCTAAGAAGAAAGAAAGTTTCTACATAAACATAGAAGGGGATTCTTTACTGTTACAGCAGTGAGACTGTGGAACTCTCTGCCAGAGGAAATTGTCATGGTGAATTCAATAACAGAGATCAAAATGGGTTTGGATGCATTTCTGGAGAATAACAAGTTCTAGTGACCAGGATTCTGGAGAAGGGTCTGGATACATTTCTAGATGTAATAATAGCACAAGTTACAGTGACCAGGATTCTGGAGAAGGGTCTGGATACATTTCTAGATGTAATAATAGAACAAGTTACAGTGACCAGGGTTCTGGAGAAGGGTTGATACATTTCTGATGTAATAATGAACAAGTTCTAGATGTAATAATAACAAGTATGTGACCGTGATTCGAGAAGGTCTGGATCATCTAGATGTAATTAACAGTTATAGTGACCGGGATTCTGGAGAAGGGTCGCTGATCCAGGGATTTATTCTGATTGCGAGATTGGAGTTGGGAAGGAATTTTTCTCATGAAATAAGGACAATTGGCTTCTACCTCATTGGGGTTTTTTGCCTTCCTCTGGATTAACACTTTAGCAGAATAGGCTGAACTGGATGGAACTGTCTTTTTTCGGCTTTACAAACTATGTAACTATGTTAACCATTACTTTTAAACCAAAAAGAACACCCTCCACCCAACATGACTGGCTGAGAAAAAAATAACCTAACTGACCTTATTAAATCTTAATGCTCCACTGTAAAGATTGCCGAGCATTTCCCTACAGTCAAAGCGCTTCTGTTATTTTCTTTTCTATGTATGAAATATTGACAAGCAGTGAGGTCGGCTGTGACCGGTGAGTAACAATGTTTTTTTATTTAACAGGTAAACAGGAATATGCCCCACCCTTTACTTTTTGGTGCTATTAACCAGGGCTTAATAGAAGTCAGTCACTGTACTTTCTGAACTTCTGACACATACTTCAGTGGCTCGCCAGTGGAATGAGAGTCCACCTCTCCGTTCACCTTCTGTATCCACATGTCTACATCTTCCGTTCAGCCTCACGGAGACTTCCCTTTCTGGTTAAGCTGCACCGTGAGGAAATGGAACGGTCAACGCGCCTACATTTACAACCCAGAGTCTCCCTTCTGCTACAACACTGTCTCCCTTCTCTCTCTAGGACGTACTGACTGACTCCACCTTCTCTGCTTCCCAGTCTTTTTCCTTTCTCTTAACCTTCCCCCTTTCTCAAGGTCTCTTTGCTCTGGTGACACCTGGTATCCAAACTCCTAACTGCGGGGACTACCCCTATATGTAAACCATTTTTTTTTATTTAGGTGCAATAGGCATCATTTATCAAGACTGTCTAAAAGTAAGACTGTCTTTGTTATACATAGCAACCAATCACAGCTCAGTCTTCATTTCTTCAGAGCAGTTTAAAAAAATGGAAGCTGAGCGCCAACAAAGACAGTCATACTTTTAGACAGTTTTGAAAATTTGGACCAATGTTCTCATCAACAGAAGCGACTCCTGTGCTAGCTACCACTGCAATAAAACAATTTTTGCCATCACTGATAACCAGGATGTCACAAAAGGAGGTGGATTCTCTGGAGCACCGCAAGCGGTGGAATAAGCCACGTCAAGGAGCAGAGTCTAAGTAGCCTCCTGGTTGTCACAAGAGCCCACTGCAAGGCAGGTTGGACTTACTGCAGTGGGAGGCTATTTGGTTGTTACCCCTGACGTGACATGCCTGCAGTGGTGGCTGGTACAGAATTGGCAAGCCGGGGTGTGGTTGGGGACAGGCACGAAGGTCAGGGCAGGCAATGTGGTCAGTAATATAGACAGGAGGGTCAGGTACATGGATTAGCACATAGCACAACTCTCTGTTTTTCTAACAATGGCAAAATAACACCAATGATCAGACAGAAAGTGAAGAGTGAGGTAGCCAGATATAGGGTCAGCGCACGGTAATTAGCCAATTACCGACACACTGGCCCTTTAAATCTCACAGAACTGGCGCACATGTGCCATAGGGAGCCGGTAGGGGCACGTCAGCAGACAGGAGGAAATGGCAGAGATGCAGGAGCGGGGATGGGTGAGTACAGGATGGCAGGGACCAGAGAGGTACAAGCGCATCCACGGCCCGGTGTGGGGGCCACGGCATTGAAGATAAGATTCAAAATAATAACTTGGGGATAGCATTTAACATAAGCCCTAAATTCTTTAACTTGGACATTTTATTTAAGTGTCTAATCAAATGGTCCATCAAGATATTATTCAGAAAAAAACTATTTCCATTTGCTTTACCACTTGTCATAAAAACCACTTTACATTTTGGCACCTCAACTGTAAATGTATCAGGTTAGTGTCATTAGCCTTAGCCGTACACTAAGAATAATAATTATTACACTTCTCACTTGTTACTTGCATAATGCTGTTCTGAGAATGCACTCACATTTAGGGCTTGTTCCCACGGCATGTGTTTTCAGACGGACTTACCGACTGTCAACCTTGTACATTGATTTAAATAGAACGTACCCTTAGAGCTGGAATAGAATAACTTGCAATTCCCAGACAAAATTATTTTGGGTGTTCACCTCCTGTCTATGCAGGAATCAAAGACACCCTCTTTTTAATTATATTGTATTTACATATTTGTTCTCAGGGTATACAAAAGACTTATCAGCATTAAAGGTGAACTATATTAATATATTTTATAGGGCCACAAATGTATTATATTAAGCTTTGTAATTCACACTTATTGGAAATTTTTTACCTTTCCTGATGTGCAGAACCAGGAAAAGAGCTCTGTCCTCCCCTCCTAACCCTGCAAACCATGTGATGTTCATTGATCACATGGTTTTTTTCCTATGAACATTTTTGGGGCACACTCAGGTTGTGGCTGAAAAAAAATTTTAGGCCCCCCAAAAACCCCCAAAAAAAACTCCCTTGGGGGGCCCAATTTTTTTAGTTTGGGAATGAAAACCGAGGAGAAAAGGGGGGAAAAAATTCCCGGGCCACTAAAATTTTTTGAGTCCCTAGCACAGAGGTGCAATTATGATCATGATGATTGCAAGTACAGAGCTGGGGGATTACACAATAATGTCAGCACATAGACCCTAGTAGTAATAACTGTAGGAAAGAAATGCTGAAGAACTACTGACACTCCCACAAGCAGAAAGTTTCACTGCAAAATGAATGATAAATGAATAAGGAGGCAAAAGAAAAGAAACACATGAAGGTAGTGGTGTATCTTTACTTTTCAATACAAATGAAGTTTATAGTGTTCTATGAAATCTTTAGACTTCTGGATAATCTCTTTAAGGTCTAAAGTTCCACATACAAGTTAAAGAAAACAAGTGAGCCCACCGGTTTTGGCAGGATTGGACAACTATCTTATGTTCATGGTTGCCTCTGAATTCTTTCTCAACAGGTAATGTTGAAGAAAAGGGATATTAGCATGTTGAATATTGTCCCGGTCCATGCTGCTGCCCTTGTTCTGGACCGCAGACATTGCCGTGTCCCTGCTTCTGTCCTGTCTCTATTCCGCCGCTGCTGTGGTCCGCGGACTTGTCGATGTTGCTTGTTTGTGTCCTCGATTCCTGTACCTGTTGCTGTGTAATGAAAGGTTAGCCAGCACTCTAAATATGATAAAAATTCTTGTAAACTTTATTTCATCCCATTAATATAAAACATGTTAAAACACAACACTGAAAGCTCTACATGCACCCAGAGTTTCTGTACCCGCTGGATCATGGTCCCGCCCAGAGCTTCTGTACCCGCTGGCTCTTGGTCCCACCTAGAGCTTCTGTACCCGCTGGCTCTTGGTCCCACCTAGAGCTTCTGCACCCCGGTCTTGGTCCCGCCTAGAGCTTCTGTACCTGCTGGCTTTTGGTCCCGCCTCGAGCTTCTGTACCTGCTGGCTCTTGGTCACGCCTAGAGCTTCTGTACCCGCTGGCTCTTGGTCTCGCCCAGAGCTTCTGTACTAGCTGGCTCTTGGTCACGCCCAGAGCTTCTGTACCCGCTGGCTCTTGGTCCCGCTTAGAGCTTCTGCACCCACTGGCTCATGGTCCCGTCCCGAGCTTCTGTACCCCTCTAGCTTATGGTCCCACCTTGATATTCCCCCCAGCGTCCTGTTTAGTGCCCCATTTTTTCCTCCTGTGAACCTCTTTTTCTAGGTATCCCCAGTACTGGCTATCACTGAGCCTATAGTTGGTTTGTGGGGTTGCCCCCGTAGTAGTTTTGGACAGCAGACCTCTGTGGGATTCCTTTCTGTGGATTGGGGGAGTGAGCTAAAGGGTGGAGGGTAATGTCACAGTCCATGCCACTGCCCTTGTTCCAGACCATGGACATGGCCGTGTCCCTGCTTCTGTCCTGTCTTTATTCCGCTGTGGTCGCTGCTGTGGATGACGGATGTGTCTGTGTTGTCTGTTTGTGTCCCAGCTTCCTGTACCTGTTGCTGTGTTCCTTGTGTCTGTGTACTCACCTGTCCTCACTCCTGTTCCTGTCTGGGTCTACACATGCTCCCTAAGGCGTGTGCATGCTCACTGGTTTGGATTTAAAGGGACTATGTCCCAATTTCTTGTCCAGTGACCTACGACCTCCTGGGATCTTCCGGCCTCTGTTCCTGGTCAGTTCATTAAAGTCCATCTGAGCTCCTGATGACTGCTGCTGGTTTTTGTTGTTCCTGTCCCTGTGTTACCTACAGTTAACCCCTGGTTTACCTGCTTCTCCTCCTGCTGTTCCTACCGTTGTACCAGTTAAATCCTGCTGTTCCTGCCATTGCACCAGTCTATTTCCTGCTGTTATTCTGACAATGTACCAGTTCGTTACCTGCCTGCGACTCTGTTACCTGACTATAGTTATACACGTTTGTACCTGCCTGTCATCATGCCAAGGACTTGGTTACCTGCCTAGGGGTACACCTGCTGTAACCCGTCACCTCTGCCAGTATCCAGTGTCCTTGTCCTGCATGTTGGCTGCCACCGCTAGTAGCCTACCATCTATACTCACGGTGGCCCAGAGAATCCACAATACCCGGCGTTCAACATGTCTATACACATTGAAACCTGACAAATATAAATGCCTAACCTTTTTGGTGTCCACAGAGATAGGCTACCAGATGTGGTGCCTGGCAACTTACTCTTCATGTGTTAGGGAAGAAATACTTGCCAACCAAAAGCTATTGAAGGTATGTGGGCACCTCAGTAGAAAGTTTGTGATTAACTCCAAAAGAATTAGACCCTAATGAAAAGTTGTCCTGACTCAAAATAGGATTGTCTTCTGCTGAGCCTTTATGGACTATTACTGAGCCTGTGCCTACCAGAGAATCCTCTCTAGCTCTGGTGAGCCAGTCTAACCCTTGCTGACAATGCTTTCTGTTCCATTGAGGTTCACAGTTTCAAGCATACACATACATGCTAGGGCCTTATTCCCTCCCCCTCCCAAAAAAAGTTCATCCTAAGCTGAAAAACCAGGGGGAACATATAAAATTTCTGCAGATGTTGCCTTGGTTGCATTTGCCATGTTATAAAAGGGGTTTTATCGTTACAAAGATCATGTCTCTGATTAGGGGACAGTAAAAATAAGCACTTTTGTAATTGGGTTGCATTACCTCAGTCACTTGGTTTAGCAGATATGAGCTTCTCTGTAAATCTGTATTCTTTTTCTGCTGTTGCTCTGGTGCTGGTCAGAACGCCCCCTGGTCGATTCCCTAGACACGCCCCCTGCACTGTGATTGGCTGGCTGACATTTCATTCAGCCTGTTGGGATACGCCCCTAGACAGGAAACACCCCGGCCACGCCCCCTGTGCTGTGATTGGCTGCCTGAACACTCTGTGTTTACTCCCCTCTGAGCTCTTAAAATCGATAGTGAAACCAAGGTCTGCTGGATCTATACACATCTCCCAGCTCTAGGTGAAGGATCTGGACAATTACTGCCTGTTTAAGGGGCTTTTGCCAAGAGGTTGTTTCACCTCCTCACAGGTCCAGTCCTTAAGCTGCTACTTGGAAAAGAGGGCATTCTGTTCCTCAGATCGAATGCAAGCCCCGCCTCCTTATGACGTCATCATCTGTAGTGTATAACATAAGGATTCAACACTGTCTGTATAAGCTGCTTGAGTGGTGCAGAGCTTAGGTGATCAGCCCTCCAAGACAGAGGTTAGTTCAATCCCCATCAGTAGTTTTTTTCTTTTATAAATTGTACACGTATGTAAAGATATGAAAATATATGTGTAGACATCTATAATTTTATTTATATACACACACAAAGCTCCCCTATATAGTGTCCCATTCTCGCAGTAGTCACACCAAGCACTTCCAACATATGTGATACAATGCATATATTCTGGGGGATGAGACATGATATAGGGGAGCTATGTATGTGTATATATCATTATAGAGATTGACATATATATTTTAGGTCTCTCTACTTATGTGTAGAATTTAGAGGGGGGGGGGGGAATATTCGGTGAGGGACTAGAACTCCAAACCCCTTCCTTGTAAAGCCAACACTCTACCACTGCACTACCAGGCCAAGTTAGTTACAGGTTGAGCAAGTTCTTCTCTCAAAGCTGAGTGCTCCTCCCCCATTTTCACTCACATGTCACAGCCAGAAAGCAGAGATCTTTACTTGAAGCTGACATTTGTCCTTGTAGTTGAGTAAAGATCTCTGTACAATTTGGGTGAACACCACTAGAAGTGAAAGCTGCTGGCTTTCAGTGTAATTTGTGTGATAAAAGATATAACAGGTGCTTGCTGGAGCTTGCTGGAGCCTCAAGGCTGCAGACATAAGACATAAGCATGCAGGAGGCTACAGAGCTGTTGTATCCAGACAACCTTCTGCATCCCCTGCTAGGTTCACACGGCTTAACTGCGGGACGTAATTACGTCCCGCAATTACGCCATGTGGCTGGGGGAGGGGCGGGAGCGGGGGGCCGGCACTTCGTCGGCCCATAGACAATCATTACAATCGTATACGCCGCTAGAAAGTGACATGTCAATTATCTCCCCGCGGATTCGCCGGGCGGGGAGAGGAGACGTAATCCATAGTTCTCTATGAGAACTGTGGATTACCGGAATGAATGGGCCATTTTCAGCCCGAAATTTGCGCACTTCGGCGCGTAATTATGGACCGAAATATGGCCCATTTTAAGCCGTGTGAACATGGCCTTATAGAAAATGATGATGTCACAGTTCTTCAGTGAGGGGCGACACGCCTCCTGTGAAGAGAGACACGACTGCTGAGAGGAGAGACACGCCCCTGGATTTCAAACTCAATCTGAGAAAATTAACTGAACAGCCCGAACAGCTCAAACGATAACACTCCTTTAAGTTCATTTCTGGTGACCATATGAGTTTGGTCCTCCAAAACCTTCTGTATTCTACTTGGGTCTTCAGACTTCTGCTTGACATGATTTCTGTGGCTGCCTTCATACTTTTTTTTGACCTTCCGATTCCTCTTTTTGGTTTCACTCCTTCAAAGGAGTCTTACCTAATGAGATGGGTATTCTCATAACTGCCCAGATAAGATGTTTGTTCTTGATTTCCTTTAGAATCTTGTTATTGGCTTCCTTTCCCATCCACAATCTTCTTGGAAGTCTGCAACAAAATCAAAAGTTCAAAAGGTGTAAGTCATGTTACTGTAAATCTTTTAAAGAACCTAAAATTCTGTTACTATTCATTCTCCACATCTCTCAGGATGTTATTTATCCCTGGGTATAAGGCTATGTCTACACAGCACTGATTTCTGGTCGGATTTTCGATGGTTTCAGTATTTAGAATCCATCTAAAAACCAATTGTAACCAGTGCCCTATAGACCACAATAGAAAATCCGAGCTGTTGTCTACAATGCACGGATTTTCTACTTTAGGATTTCTAAACCACCGGCCTCTGCAGAAAGATAGAACATGTTCTATCTTCCTGCAGATTCCCATACTGTTCAATGTACTGGGCGAGCTGAAATCCAACCACTTTTTTTTTGCACAAACTTGCACCAAAAAACGCGGGTCTCTGACGTTATTTTAACTTATGCCGTGTAGACATACCTTAATAGGTTGTAGGCAGGGTGGTAGTTATAGAGAACGAAACAGCAGTCTCCAAAGGCTCCTCTGTCACATAAGACATCAGTATTATAAATGGAACATGGTGTTACAGATTTTGGTTTTGGGATCTAGGATAGAGATGGGCGAATTTCTCAAACATTCGATTCGGTCACTTCGCCGAATTTTCCGACAAAAATAAATTCGGTCCGAATTACTTCGGCACGAATTGTGTTAAAAAGCAGCTATTTCCAGGCTGCACAGAGCCTGCAGGGTGCTGTAGAACGTTGTGCCATGCTTAAATATGCAGAGGGAGCTTGGTTTGGTCTTCATACAATGTTGTGTTTTAGTATGACACGCAGATGACTGCCGCCGCTCTTAGAATCGCTTCACTATAAAATTCCCTGGGCACTTAAGAGGGCAAAACTGACCAAAAAACTGAAGGGGGAATGTAGCCTGATTTATTCATGCCAGCGAAAGCTGGAAAAAAACAAGCTGAGAGCTCAGGTGGCAACATTAGTGACAGAGTGTGGAGGTGACGGCGGCAGCCACAGCAGCATGAGGTCAGGCAGTGGCACAATGACATTCTGGAGGTGGCAAAAACAGGAGTAGGCCACAGAGTGGCACAATCACACAGTGTGGAGGTCACGGCGGCAGCAGTATGAGGTCAGGCAGTGGCACAATGACATTCTGGAGGCGGCAAAACAGTATTAGGCCACAGAGTGACACAATGATACAGTGTGGAGGTCACGACAGCAGCAGCATGAGATCAGGCAGTGGCACAATGACATTCTGGAGGCGGCAAAACAGTATTAGGCCACAGAGTGGCACAATGATACAGTGTGGAGGTCACGGGGGCAGCAGTATGAGGTCAGGCAGTGGCACAATGACATTCTGGAGGCGGCAAAACAGTATTAGGCCACAGAGTGGCCCAATCACACAGTGTGGAGGTCACGACAGCAGCAGCATGAGATCAGGCAGTGGCACAATGACATTCTGGAGGCGGCAAAACAGTATTAGGCCACAGAGTGGCACAATCACACAGTGTGGAGGTCACGGCGGCAGCAGTATGAGGTCAGGCAGTGGCACAATGACATTCTGGAGGCGGCAAAACAGTATTAGGCCACAGAGTGGCACAATCACACAGTGTGGAGGTCACGGCGGCAGCAGTATGAGGTCAGGCAGTGGCACAATGACATTCTGGAGGCGGCAAAATAGTATTAGGCCACAGAGTGGCACAATCACACAGTGTGGAGGTCACGACAGCAGCAGCATGAGATCAGGCAGTGGCACAATGACATTCTGGAGATGGCAAAACAGGAGGAAGCCACAGAATGGCCCAATGACTGAGAGCGGAGGTCACGGCGGCAGCAGCATGAGGTCAGGCAGTGGCACAATGACACAGTGTGGAGGGCACGGCAGGAGTCACAGCAGCAGCATGAGGTCAGAGAGTGGCACAATGACATTCTGGAGGTGGCAAAACAGGAGGAAGCCACAGAGTGGCACAATGACTGAGAGCGGAGGTCACGGCGGCAGCAGCATGAGGTCAGGCAGTGGCACAATGACATTCTGGAGGCGGCAAAACAGTATTAGGCCACAGAGTGGCACAATCACACAGTGTGGAGGTCACGGCGGCAGCAGTATGAGGTCAGGCAGTGGCACAATGACATTCTGGAGGTGGCAAAACAGTATTAGGCCACAGAGTGGCACAATCACACAGTGTGGAGGTCACGGTGGCAGCAGTATGAGGTCAGGCAGTGGCACAATGACATTCTGGAGGCGGCAAAACAGTATTAGGCCACAGAGTGGCACAATCACACAGTGTGGAGGACAAGGCAGCAGCATGAGGTCAGGCAGTGGCACAATGACACAGTGTGGAGGACATGGCAGCAGCCACAGCAGCAGCATGAGGTCAGACAGTGGCACAATGACACAGTGTGGATGTCACGGCAACAGCAACAGCAGCAGCAGCATGAGGTCATAGAGTGGCACAATGACAGTGTGGAGGTGGGTGGCAATACCAGTCCCTGGTAAAGATGGTGGTAGGCAGATGGAGAAACTGTCAGCAGATGTGTGGCATCAGGCAGGTGGCGGCATCAGAATAGTGGCTGAGGCAGGTAGTTTGAACCCAGACTGACGCCTAAGGCATTGGTGTGTGGAAATCCTGGCCGTTCCACGCCTGATTCATCTTGACAAAGGTCAGTCATTCCACATTTCCCATGGACAAGCGGGTTCTCCTTGGGGTAACCATGGCCCCCGCCGCACTGAACACCCGCTCTGATGCCACACTACTGGCCGGGCAGGACAGCTTCTCCACTGCAAACTCGGCAAGTTGCGGCCACACATCCAGTTTGGCTGCCCAGTAGTCCAGCGGATCTTCTAATTGAGGTGGCAGAGTGCTGTCCAAGTAGGCCACAACCTGTTGGTTCAGGGACTGCTCCAGGTCCTGCTGCTGCTGCTGCTGGCGACTGCCCTCCTCACTAGGCGGGGGAAGGAAGCTGCTCATCAGTGACTCCAGACTTAGGTTACTACTGATGGAGCTGGTACTGCTCCTACCCCCCCACCTTCCCCCAGCAGCCGTGGCAGTAGTACGTGAGCGCTGAGGAACCCCCCGGTCAGACCTGTCAGAGGAGGGACGATGCCGCACATAGGCAGCGGCCAACTGATTACGGAGGATTTCCCTATAGTATTTGAGTTTGTCTTCCCTCTCAATAGCTGGGAAAAGGCTCCCATTTTGGACCGGTAGCGAGGGTCCAATAGGGTGGAGAGCCAGAAGTCATCCCTCTGCCGGATGCTGACTATTCGGCTGTCACTAGCCAGGCAAATAAGCATGCTGCGGGCCATCTGCACAAGTGACTCCGAGGGGCTCCCTGCCTCCATTTCCACTGTATACTGCCACGGTTCTTGGGGGTCATCTGCCCCGTCTTCCTCATCTCCATCCACCTCCTCCAGCTGCTCCTGCTCCTCCTCTCTTGTCACCTGGGTAGAAAATCCACTCATTTCACCAGACAATGCTTCTGCTCCAATGTCCTCCTCCTCCTCCTCCATTTCAGTCCCCACCGGACTCATGTGGCCACGAGATGTAGTCGCCACATCTCCAGCCCCCTGCCCAGACAGATTTTTCAGCATCTGTTCCAGGACATGAAGCAGTGGAATGACGTTATTCATCCCGTAGTCCTGGCGACTGACAAATAACGTTGCCTCCTCGAATGGCCTCAACAAACGGCAGGTGTCATTGGCGCAGGTGCAGCAGTTTGACAACGTGGAGGAAAAAGCGGCGTCTCCTGTCCAAGTTGTTGGTGTGCCTGGGCTGGAAGCACATTCACCCAGTGGGCCATAAAGGACATGTACTGGCCCTGACCGTAGTTACAGCTCCAGACGTCCGCGCTGCCATGCACCTTGGAACAAACCGATAAGCTCAAGGACTGACCCACCTTCTGTTCTACATATTTATGAAGTGCTGGTACTGTCTTTTTGGAAAAGAAATTACGGCTTGGAACTCTCCATCTCGGCTCGGCACAAGCCATTAGTTCTCTGAATGGTGCAGAGTCCACCATTTGGAAAGGGAGGGACTGCAATACCAACAACTTGGACAGGAGCACGGTCAGCTGCTGCACCTTAGGATGGTTGGATGCATACTGTTGTCTCTTTGCAATCGCCTCACTGAACGACTGCTGGCGCCATGAGTAGCGAGGAGCAGGAGTATCTGGACCGGGAGCTGATGTCACCGAGAAACAGCTCCCTTCTGCAGAGGTGGTGGAGCCTTGACTGGCTGCAATGGCATGCATGCCACTGGGCGCTGCTGCTGTTGCTGCGGCGGCAGGATGGACCACCACATCTGAGCCACGTTTCTCCCAGGCCACCGGATGGTGACGCTGCATGTGTTGACGCAGGGCCGTGGTGCCAATGTTAGCTCCCTGGCCACGCTTCACTTTCTGCCCACAGATTCTACATATACCCATATTCGGCTCCTCCGGTGTCTTAGTAAAGAACTGCCACACCGCCGAGTATCCGATTTTACTGCCAACGCTCCGCACTGAGTGACTACTGCCGCCGCTGCCTCGCTGAGCCCCTGTGCCGCTACTTTCTTGGACCTGCGAAGCGGGTTTTTTACCCCGTGGCCGCTTGGCTCCCGACCTCACACTGCTGCTATCCTGCTGACTCACGGCCACAAGACCCACTTGCTGGCTGCGCTGCTGCCTGACGCGCAAGCTGACGCCCTCTTCTCCTGACGATGATGAAGCCCTTGCCTCACCCGGCTCCCAAGTGCGGTCGGCTACATCATCATCTATTTGTGTTTCATCGTCACTGCTGTCCTCATCACCGGTCTTGGTTTGCCGAGGCTGACCTCTCACAACATGACCTCCCATGCCACTCTCCACATCTATACTTTGCCGCCTACTGCAAGAAGCAGGCGATATTTGCCCCATTTCTTCGCTGCCAAGTAGCTGCTGACTGCCCTCCTCAAATTGTTCATCCTCGCTATATAGTGGCGCTGAGCCCAGACCACATAGTAGATCTCTGGCTGAGGGAACCGGATGGGACAGAGGCGGGCTGAGGACAGGTGAGGGCCGCTGACTCGCTCCCGGGCCATGCCAACTAATGGTTGTGTCTGACGTTCCCACCGACTCTTGGCTGGGGTTGTCAGATGTCATCTGGGAGGAAGAGGATGACCTAGTCAACCAATCAAGAACCCTTGGGTTGCTGAACAACACACGGCCGCTAGATGACAGCGGCAGTTGTGGCCTCACCGAGTGACCCCTGCTGCGACGTCCCCTTGCTGTGCTGCGACCTGGGCCTGTTCCAGGAATGTTTGTGCCACTGCCACTCGCAGGTGCAGAGCCTGCCACCTCTCTGTCTGACATACTGTTTGTTCTAAAATGTACAGACACTGTTTGATGATGATATCTGTATATGATAAATATACACCCTGTTTTTGACTCCAAATGAACCAGTAACAAGCTTGGGTAAACCTTGGGATATAAATTGCGCTTCACAAATGGCCAGGAAAAATTTACTTGTATGTGTCGTTTAAAAAACACTGTGTGTTTTACTAAATGTAAAAGCACAAACAGGCTTAATTAACCTTCGGACATGAATTAGGCTACAGGAAAAATGTATATATTTTGGCGTTGAAAAAGACGGTTTATTTTTGTAAGCACACCAGCAAAACAACGCTTAATTAACCCCTGGATGTAAATTGCGCCAAAGAATTGAGCCGCACAAAATAGTAGCTTTGTAGCGTGTTACAATTGCGTGTTTTCTACGCCACACAACAAGAGATACAGTTGTAATTAACCTTTGCTTGTGAATAAGGCCGTGTTCACACGGCTTATTCACGGCGGATTTGTGCGCCGTATTGAGCGCACAAATCCGCCGTGAATAAGGGGCGGGACGGGGGCGGGCCCGGAGCGCGGCGGGGGCGCCGCTCCCGGCCCCATAGACAATGCATTGTTTACGGCGCGTCCGCGCCGTAAATAATGTGCATGTCACTTTCTCTCCCCGCGGCGGATTCGCCGAGCGGGGAGGAGCGACGGATTCCACTGTTCTCATAGAGAGCAGTGGATTACCGTAATGACTCCGACGGATTGGCGCCGTATTGAAGCGCAAATCCGGCGCGGAATACGGCGCCAATCCGTCGGCAAATAAGCCGTGTGAACGGGGCCTTAGCTACAGGAAAAATTTTATATATTTTGGCGTTGAAAAAGACGGTTTCTTGCGGTCAGCACACCAGCAAAACAACGCTTAATTAACTCCTGGATGTAAATTGCGCAATAGAATTGAGCAGCCAAAAATAAAGTGGTATTTGTATTGTAAAAACGCTGTTTCTTTAAATGAATACAACAGGAACTGGCTTAGATCCCCCTTGGATATTGAATGTATACGCAGCTGCAGTGGATGCACACTGGATTTCAGATCCAATACCCCAAAAAATTAGAAATAGAACATTAAGAGAACAGTCTCTGAGACAAGTTGAGACACCACATAGAAATCGCTGTATAAAAATCAATTCTGCAGTAAGAGCTATCAGCCGCGGCAGCACCTACCCTGATCAGTACAGTGAGAGCGGTATGAGCTCCCAGCGACGCGTCCGGACTTATATAGTGCGGTGACGTCACAGAATCCCGCCGGTCTCTGATTGGCTTCATCTCTGCACATGTCATGCAGGCTATGCCCTTCTTCCTCCCAGAGTGCTTTGCCCCATGTAGCGCCATGTGCTCGCAGCCATTTTATCAATCAAAAGCACACTTCGTTCACCCGAAGTACCCCAAACTTCGACTTCGTTCCGAACCGAAGTTTTCCTGAAATTCAAAACGAATTCCACTTCATTAGAATCAATTCGCCCATCTCTAATCTAGGAGTTCCCCCACTGGTGGAAGGCACTAGGGGCGACATGTATGATTTTTGCCGCCCAGGTGCCATTTTATTTGCACATCATAGTAGTGTAGAGTGCGCCTGAACCTGTTCTACAGCGGGTCATAAATCAGGTGCATTCTAGCGCAGTAGCGACAATTCAGGCTCAGGTAAACCACTTTTAAAGTGCTCTACCTGTTCCAGCAGTAATGTGCCTGGATTTTCTGTACTGAAGCTATAAATGTTTAGACTCTTACGGTTGTAGCGCGACACGCCTCCAGCATGCCCCCCGATTTCAGGCGGATTACAAAGTGCTGTGAGTGCTTTGTAATGCACTTGAGACTGCAGTGCACCTGGTTAAAAATAGAGCGAATGTTCATACATGTCCCCCTAGATGTGCTGCTATATGGCTCCACCATAGATATTCTTTCCAAAAGGTTATTCAATTTTGAACCTGTATGCTTTCATTTAAAATAATAGACTTCTGGAGGTACAATGAGGCCCCATAGGCTCCTGTGGGTGCCTTATTTCTGCTATATCTGTACAGAGCCATAATATGGTCTTGCAGGATTCATGCAGTACCAAGTAGATGTGCTGAAGAGGCAATTAAGTCAGTTTAGATTATGCCTGCTGTGACCACTCAATGGATCATTGCAAACCTCCAACGCATTGTAAATAAATAGGGTGTCTAACACATTTGTAGCAGAGTAACATCGGAGCATTAAAATGGATGTATTGATATACACCGTCTACTGAATTTCGTCTTTTACCCCTCGCTTATGTGTCCCTCAGCCCCTCGAGGATCCTCGTCTAAAAGAAATTAAACTCATTTTATTGAAAGCTTCGTAGACCAATTGGCAAAATACTGAAGTCTCCAGACAGCAATTGCAGTATGTATGTGTGCAATTTATACAGTCCCATGGGAAATGTTAGGATTGCATTGTAAAGCCAAGCTTTTAGGGAATGCACTTCAATTCATGACATCATCGCGGAGCATTTATCTACTCACTCACTTTATATAGTCTCCAGTCTGTGCAGTCAACAGATTAGAGATTAGTCAAGAATTCTCATATACGGTGAGGATAGCTTATGTTGATCATAGAGGAAATCAAGCCTCAACTGCATGACCACTGCAGAGCTGATGCACTATCAGCATACCCTCTGACCCCAACCCCCCCCCCCCCAGTCCATACCCATACTCCCCCTTCCCTGCTGTGACCCCTTGAATAACACACTCAATACTGATTGGATTTAAATGGCCACAGCAGCCGTTTTATTTAACAAAATACAACATAAATAAATTGTCATACAAAAATATAACTCCCATATATATATATATGTATATATGTACCACCATCTCAACCCCAAATGCCACTATATATAATACATATATACATATATATATGAACATACATATAAATAAATATATATATCCTCCATAATAACCGTAAAACCGTTAATTCCGTTAATACCACAACCAGATGGGGCAGAGGTCCTTGGAACCAACCAACCAACGACCTGGCGACCAAATCCCCGAAGGGAACCAAACCACCATTTACCCCCAGCCATACTCCACTGGCTCGGGGGTCCTAAACCCTACAAGATGGCTCACCCTTTTGCTCTGCAGGGGTTTCCACCTGCAAGAGCCCACCAAACCCTTTTGCCAGGTCGTTCACCATTTTCCAAATCCTGAGGAATCATACCCCCAAAGACCCCTCACCCCTACCCCTCCAATTCCAAGAACCCCCCCCCGCCCAAACCCACCATGACAACCCCCTAACACCACCCCCCCCAAAAAATTTTTGGGGGGGAGGGTGGGACTTTTCCTTTTCCCCCCGCGACTGGCTAAAGCCGGGGAAGGGAAAACCAAATGTCCTCATCCCAGCTCGCCTACCCTTCCGGCCCCACTCACAGCGCTTTCCCCCGCCCACACCCGGGTCATGGCGCGCCTCCCCCAGGGGCTTTGGGCCTGGTCCGGGCGCGCGCTTGAACCCCCGCAGACTATACTATCAGCATACCCTCGCCCCAACCCCCCCCCCCCCATCCATACCCATGCCCCCCTTTCCCCGCTGTGATCCCCTTGAACAACACACTCAAACGATTGGATTTAAAAAGGGCCCAGCACCGTTTTATTTTCAAAAAAAAACATAAAAATTGTCATACAAAAATATAACTCCCCCTAATATATTATATGTATAATGTACCACCATCTCAACCCCCAAAACCACTATAATAATACATTATACATTATAAAATAACATACATATAAAAAAATAATATATCCTCCCAAAAAACCAAAACCGTAATCCGTTAATACCACAACCGATGGGCAAGGTCCTTGAACCAACCAACCAACGACCTGGACCAAATCCCCAAAACCAAACCCCCATTTTAACCCCCAGCCTACTCCACTGGCTCGGGGGTCCTAAAGCCATACAAGATGGCTCACCCATTTTGCTCTGCAGGGATTCCAGCCTGCAAGAGCCCACCACCTTTCGCCATTTCGATTCACCCATTTTCCAAATCCTGAGGGAATCATACCCCGAATGACTCCCTCACCGTATCTCCTCGTCCAATTCCAAGAACCCCCGCCGCCACCACGAGCATGCCATGAACCCTCATGCATGCAGGCCCCCACCAGGCCCAAAGCTCTCTCGATCCTTCCTGAAGGCCCAGAGCCCAAGATCCAAGCCAACCGCTTTTCAATGTACCCCATCAATCTCCAAAAATTATCCGTGGCCCGACTCCAACTCCAAAATGTCGACAATCACCCTCCCATTCCTAGCCACAAAATTCGCCACAGACCTGTTTAGTTTAACCCTCGCCTTATTCAGCCTCTCCACCGAGCGAGCACCCCTCCACTGATGCCGAAACACGATATCCGACCAAACGATAATCATCCCCGGGAACGACCTCCATAGTCGCAACAAGTCATACTTGATGCTCCTTACCAATTCCCTAGAAGTTAGGGACCCCAAATCATTCCCCCCTACGTGTAGCACCAAAATATCCGGTGGCCTATCCAGAGCTGCAAATCGCGTCACCTCCGGGACCACGCCTAACCACCGCATCCCACGACGACCCAGCCAGCGTACCAACGCGACCCTTCGTGAGAATCCCAATTGACGGCCGTCCGGCCGCATGTCTGCTCGCTCAGCACCCCAGTGAACATACGAATGGCCAAGGATCCACACCAGGAATGGAGGACGAACTGGAGAACAAAAGAAAAAAGAAGATAACATCGACATAATGGCACTGAACCCCCTACCAACCCACCAACCATCCCCTCTCCTTCAAGCCGCCAAATGTGGCCGTATATAAAGACGAAACCTGTCCGACTCCCATCTGCCGATCCTCTGAACCACTTCCGCACTAAGGCCCCAACCCGCGGCCTCGGTAGCAGCCCCAATCCGGAATGAATGCGGTGCAAAATCAGCCGGATTAAGCCCGACCACCTCCAAACACCGCCTGAAAAACCGCTTAAATTGAAAACCGGGACAAAAACGTCCCATCTGCATGCCGCAGAAGAGGCCCTCCTCCGCCCTCCGCCCCGATCATAAAATCATCCAACCCCGCACCGACACATCACAGCACCCGGACTCCCGCAGTGCCCACCCGGCACCCCCTGCCAGCCTGATCTGTCTTAGACCGACGCAGCCAAAACATAATCGCATCACCGAGATCGGACACATCCTCCTGTTGAAGGCCCCCCCTTTTAACCGACTAGGGGACACCAACTCCCCTATCCGCAATGCCCCAAAGAATGCCAATGAAAACGCCAGACGGAAAAGCACCACCTCATAACCGGAGCTGGCGACTTCTCCCAACACCCTGCCTAGACGTTCCAGCAAAGCGAACACCACCGGTCGTCGCGAATCCCTAGCCCCTTGACCACGCCTATAACCCCGAAGGGCCCGGGCCACCACAAACTCCTTGGTCAAATCCCGTAACCGTCGCATTCTGAAACCAAAAGCCAACCCCGACATAAATCTGGAGACTCTCGGCGCCGACCACCCGATGACCCGAACATGCCCCAACCAACACAACAGAGCCCCGATGTGGTCCTCCTCCGATACCACATCTCCCAGAGCACTGATCCAGTCTGACCACTGCCCCCAAGCCGCCTCATAAGCCGCCCAAGTACCGCTCGACAAAGACGCCCGTATCAGCTGCTCCGCGTCTCGAAGGCCACGGTCCATAGGTGACTGGGGCACTCCTCCCCGCGTTCCGCCGCCGATGTAGCCAGAGTCCGGAACCGTTCCCACTGCAACCGAGAAAGAGAGTCAGCGACTGCATTCTGGACCCCCGGAACATGCTCCGCCCTCACCCATGAATTAAGCTCCAGGCACCTCAAAACCAACAAGCGCAAAAGACGTTACTACTGGTGGCGAAGAGGCCGTCAAGTTATTAATGCCAAACCACTCCCAAGTTATCACAGAAAAAACAACCTTTCGATCCCGAAAATTTTCGCCCCACAGTTAAAAACGGCCACCACGATAGAAACAATTCCAGAACGGCCAAATTCCTAATAACTGGGAGCGTACGCCATGCCTCTGGCCACGGGGCCGCACACCACCTAACCCCACAGATGGCACCAAAGCCCGTGCTACCCGCTGCATCTGTGAAGATGTCGATCTCCTGATTAGACAATTCCCCGTGCAGAATGATCGACCGCCCATTATAGGCATCCAAAAAACTGGCCCAAACCCTCAGATCTTCCCTGTGCTCGCCCGTCAGACGCACAAAATGATGAGGCTTCATCACGCCCGAAGTCGCGCTGGCCAATCGACGGCAAAACACCCTCCCCATGGGCATAATTCTGCACGCGAAGTTGAGCTTCCCAAGTAACGACTGCAAGTCTCTGAGAGGAATCTTGCGCAATCCGACAACTCGACAGACCTCCCGCCGTAAGTCATCCAACTTATTGGTCGGTAACCTGCACTCCATCCTGACAGAGTCAATGCAAATACCCAAAAAATTTAGGCACGTGCTCGGACCCTCAGTCTTATCCGGTGCCAGCGGGACACCGAACCGCTCCGTCACCCAATTCAATGATGCGAGCAAAGACCCACACACTGGAGACCCCGCTGGACCCACACAGAAAAAATCATCCAGATAATGAATGATAAAACTCAACCCTGACACCTCCCGAACCACCCATTCCAAAAACGTGCTAAAAGCCTCAAAATAGGCGCACGATAGTGAACATCCCATTGGCAAGCAACGATCCACGAAAAACTTCCCCTCCCAAAAACACCCCAACAATTTCAAACTATCCTCGTGGACTGGCAACAGTCGAAATGCCGACTCAATGTCCGCCTTGGCCATTAAAGCGGCGCGCCCGTTCCGCCGAACTAAGGACACCGCGTCATCGAAGGAGGTGTAAACCACCGAACACAGCTCCGGTGCTATCCCATCATTAACCGATTGGCCCTTCGGAAAGGACAAATGGTGAATGAGCCGAAATTTTCCCGGCTCCTTCTTCGGAACCACCCCCCAAAGGCGACACCAAACCCGGTCAGGAAAGGCGAACCGTCAAATGGGCCTGCCCATCCTCCCCAACGCCACTTCCTTTGCCAATTTCTCCGCCACCACCGTTGGGTATTCATGTGCCGACCTTAAGTTCTTAACCGAAAAAGGGACCGAGTGACCCGGAGGCGGAATTACGAACCCCTGACCAAACCCGGCGGCCAACAGATCAGCTGTAGCCCTATCCGGAAAGCGGGGTACAAAAGGTTCCATCGCGCCCAGTTTCACCGGTGTCGCCCCCTTGACCACCCCGCACCTGCCCCTTTGCTCCGGCCCTTCTTGGAAACAGCGGGTGACCGGTGAGATGGGGCTGCGCAGAAAAGCAGACATGTTTGAACCGACAGCCGGACCCGAACTTGCACTGGCCTCCATTAAATAGCCAGCAAACCCCTCCCCCTTTTCAGCCTCCGGGCTTACCCCCCTGGCCGGTCGACCCGGCACCCCTAAAAAAGGGCTGCCCGAACGTCATCGGGGCCATGACTTTGAGCCAGAGACCAATGTCTTTTTGGTCCCACCTGATGGAAGGTCGAACTGCTTTCCTCTGACGAAACAGCCCGTCATATCGCAGCCACGCCTGCCCCCCATACGCCCGATGCGCCTCCCCAAACGCATCCATAACGCAAAAGAGGCCCGAACAATTCTCGGGCGCCTTCTCACCGACGACACTCGCCAGTATCGCAAACGCCTGCAGCCAATTAGCAAAAGTCTGCGGAATGAGTCGCCACCCCGGGGGCTTCTCCTCCTCCTCCTTCTTTCTTTTTATCTTTTTTACCCTTGTCCAGATTAAACTTTTTCCAAGGGCAAACAGGAGAAGATCCCCTTTCATATTCGTCCTTCCAGATCTTCTCCCTCACCTCTTGCTTCAGGTGCGCCCCGAGCGGACCTTCAAAGCAGACATATACCTCCCCCTTTGCCCTGTCATCCAACCTGACACTCTCCTGCGGGATTTTTTCCGTCTGCACTGACACCGTCACACCCCCAACCTGCTCCAAAGGAGGACCCCTGGGCTGCAACCCTTCGTCCCTAAGCACTACGGGAGGGGGCACTGGCGGCGATGGCGCCACCCAAGCATCCACTGGTGACCCTCCCCCGACCCCCCTCTCCCGAACCTCAAACCTCGCCAAGAAATCCCGCAGAACCGCCGCTAAACCCCCAGTCTCTACGGGTGACCCCCCCCCCCCGCTTTCATGCGCCCGGCCCCCCCGAGACTAAGCACCGGAAACCCCCTACCACTCACGCCCCCTTGGGGACTGCAAAATAGGTGGAAACTACATGCCAGAGACATCTACGCCCCGGGCTGCGTGGGGGCTGAGGACCCCCCAGCCGCTATACCGGAATCCTGGACGCCATCACGCAGAAACGCACCGTCGTCACTTTCCCCCGCCCGCCCCGGGTCAAGGCCATCACAAACCCAATAAGGGGAGGCCCCACCGGCGCAGGTCGCGGGATGGGGCCGGCACCTCCAGGGCCCCAACCGGGGAACCCGAATCTTCTTCCGCCACGCCGGGGCCGACCGACCATCGCCCGTCATTCCGGGCGCTGCTCCCTGTCGACACAGGGGAAATCTCCACCCGCCGTCCTCTTTCACGCTGCCGGGTGGCCCTCCCGACCGGAACATCGCCAGGCAAGGCCACCGTTACCACCGACCGGAGAGAAGATGAGGGAGCGGCGGCAGATCGAGCCCCGGACTGAGGCCCAGACCCACCGCTCTCCGCAGAGCCCGCCGGCCGACTAGGATGCCTCCCAGACCGAGCAGGACGACCCCCAGATTGGAGCCTGCCCGCCCGGCCTGAAGGGTCCCCAGAGGGGCTCCGCTGGCGACGGCGAGCCCTGGGGGTATAATCCGGGCTCAACCTCTGCGGGGGTCGAGCCCGGCGCCTGCGACCAACGCCGCTACCCCCTTGCGGTGCAGGCGTCCCTGCCCCGGTGCGACCGCTCAGCCTGCCCCCAGGGAGAGCGGCCGGATCGTTGGCTATGTTGCTGGCCCCGCAGCCCGCTGCAGCCACAGCCGGATCCCCGGCTCCACTAACCCCCGAGGCACCTACACGTGCCGCAGCCGGATCAGCGAACCTTCCAAGCAGGCCCCGCACCGCCTCCTCTAACCACGCGGCTCCCTGCAATGCCGCCATGCGCCGCAACAGAGCCAACTGTTCTTCTGCCATGTCCGGAGCGCGCCGTGCGGACGTCCTATACTGACGATTTCCCGCCGACGACTGACTAACGGCCGGAAGGGGAGGTAACTCAAATGTCCTCACCCCAGCTCCGCCTACCCTTCCGGCCGCACCACCGCAGCGGCTTAGCCGCGCCCAGCACGCCGGGTCATGGCGCGCCTCCCCTAGGGGCGTGGCCTGGTCCGGCGCGCTGCTCCACAATTGCTTATCCTATGATTACATATACGGTTTTCTACAGTGGACGATAGTGTCTAGAATCACATTATCACCCATAATAGTGTTCAAGTGCAATTCAACCACAGAGAAGAATTTGTTCCCCAAAGATCTCAGTAGTATGAGCTTGTGGCGTAAAATTATTATTGGGCACCTAAATGCATACATTTTTTTTTTAGATATTCTCTTGAGTCAAGATACCAATGTGGCATTTGGTTGAAAATACAGGATTTTGCGTTAATACACGTGTTGTGCTGATGTAGACTAAATACAAGAGGACTCATTATATACAGTGCCTGCTACAGGAAGCCCCTAATATAGAGCCTAAGACCTCTAAATTAGTTAGAGCTGTAGGACCTCCTGAAGCTGCTGATTTTTCTTGCTCCTGTCCCTGTGTTACCTACAGTTAACCCCTGGGTTGCCTGCTTCTACTCCTGCTGTTCCTGCCGTTGTACCAGTTAACTCCTGCTGTTGCACCAGTCTATATCCTGACATTGTTCCAGTCTATTACTTGCCTGGGACTCTGTTACCTGACTGTGGTCATGCACGTTTTTACCTGCCTGTTATCGTGCCAAGGACTTGGTTACCTGCCTCGGGGTACACCTTCTGCGACCCGTCTCCTTTGCCAGTACCTGGTGTCCTCACCCTGCATCTTGGCTGCCACCACTAGTAGTCTACCATCTACACTCGGCCAAGAAGATCCACAATACCCAACGTTCAACATGTCTGTACATGTTGAAACGTGACAAATATAAATGCCTAACCTTTTTGGTGTCCACAGAGATAGGCTACCACATGTGGTGCCTGGCAACATACTCTTGTTAGAGAAGAAATACTTGACAACCAAAAGCTATTGAAGGTTTTGGGGCACCTCAGCAGGAAGTTTGTGATTAACCCAAAAAAAATTTAACCCTAATGAAAGTGTCCTGACTCAAAAAGGATTGTTTTTCTGCGAGGCCTTTAGGAACAGCAAGAGCAAAGCTGAAACACAAGACCCTTACAACAGAAAAATCTTTCTTCAGTGACACACTGTAACGATGCCCCGCAAGGCCAAAAACGAACTCAAAAAAATTTTGAACGGTTTTAACAATGTTGAAAAGGGCGATAAAAAGGAGAGGCCACTGTTAAAAACAAATTGTAGGGCAAAAAAAAGTAAACGATGGCGGGGGAAAATGAGAGGATGAACCCCCTTTGGGTTTTAATCGAAAACGGGGCAATTCATTAATAACATTTTAAAAGGGGGTGTCTCACAAAAGGGGTTTTCGTTTTTTTATCTTAAAAGACTTGCAAAAACAATCACTCGCAATAAATGTCCTTTAAAACAGTGTCCTCCTATTCCTAGATACCCCCCTTTTGTAAGGGCTGCATCACTCCCAGGTCGTAAAAGCTACAGACCTGTTTGATTACCTTTAAGCTGCCAGCATTGGGTTCTAAAAATACAGACCGGCTTCTACTGCACCAGTGGAAGCCAAAAACCCCCCTAAATTTAAAAAAAATGAAACAAGAAAACAGGATAATAAAATGAGGGCGACAACCCTTTTAACTTTCCCCAGAATCTTTCCCAAACCCTATCCCAAAATTGTCCCTAACATCAAACACCCGACTAAAATCCCATCACGGGAGAAACCCCAAAAATTTCCTACTACAACTGACCTGATACAAATAAGACACGCTAGAAATAAAGGGGCAGAAATAAAGAAAAACTGAAAAAACTGGGGGTGGGGGGGAAAAGACTAAGCAAAGCAAGAAACAAAGATAAAAAAGGGAGTAATGGTTTTTCGGGGGACAACCTTCTGACAAAAAACCTGGGAACACTTATTTTTAGTCCCAAAAATTTGGAACCTTTTTTGAGTATTTGGGGGGCGCTGCTTTCGAAATGATGCCCTTTTTTTTACAGTAGTTTTGGAGACCCGGGCTTTTGCCACCTTTCCCCCAACGTATCGGCTGGAAGTGGTCATTCAAAATTGTACTAAAGAAATGTTGGAAATTCATGTGAAACAGAAAAGACATATGTTTTAGAAAATGTAAAGAGCACAAGCAAACAAAATCATGAATGTTCAGGAGTAAATTCATTTCTATTCATCTGTATTACATGTTTAAAAAACACAAATTCATCCAAAAAACAATGTAGGGGTCTGTCACAACTCTATAACCAAGGGGGAAACAAAATGGATGGGATTTTTGGACTCAACAGAGCTCAAATCCCACAATATTTTTTATTTTTTGTTCCCGGTTTAATAATTCAACAGGCAAAAAAAAATTGTTCCAGAAAGAACGGGCTGTTTAAACCAAAACCCAAAAACACTGTTGGGCTGTAGCAGATTTTTATCTGCGCTATATTTGGACGTATGGATTGAAATAAAGACTTTTGAATTTTAATTGATGGTGCCAGATCACCCTACCTTTTTCTATTTTCCAGAATTTGATGTAATTAGGCTCATTAGGTGACACTTGGGGGAGCTCCTCAACAAAGGGGTTTTAAAATTCAAGCTCGGGCTGCTCTCAGACTGGAAAAGGGTCGGAGTTTTTAACCTTGGGAAGACAGGAACTGATGACATTGGTATGAACGCTATGTTTTGTGATTCAGACCCTGGTTAGTGAGGGATGTTAATGTTTAGATGGAGGCTAGACAAATTAGGGCGAATGTTGTGGAAATTTTTAACAATGACTGTGCTTTGTGAACAAAGAAAAAAATAGTCCAGTCATTTTTAAACCAACGCTGTATTAGAGTGAATGATTGTTTGGGCCAAAAACTTCTAAACGGGGGGAAAAGGCAATATCAAAAGGCTAATGATTTAAAGACTAATCCAAGTGAAAAAAAAACCCTATAATAGGGGGGTATTATCATCTCCAAACAACTGGAATATATAAGGGGAAAAAGGGGCAGATACCCCAGGCTCCATCCCTTGAGAACCTAGGTGGCTTTTAATGCTCACCCTACTTGCTTAGAAAGGTTCCACCTGTCACAACCTAAAGAAGAACTGGTTGCTCAATGTCTTTTGGCAAATTGTAGCTCGTGGCTTCATAGGCATCTTCTTCCCATGCACACTGGTACGATGTGATGGTATTTGGATGCCTTCCAAAGATTACACCCCTGGTAGTCACTATCTTTATGGGTAATGTATACACTGCTCATACCTAGGGTTAGGGTTCCAGGAGAGCTGTCCAACTTAGAAAAGAGGGAGAGCTGGTCATTGACATGGGTAGCTCTCTTCATTACAGTCTATGAGAATTTGTATACTAGTAGAGAGAATCATGCACATGCTAGATGGTTGCAAAGGAGGTCCACTGGGATCCACTGATGTTCAGTTCCAAGGGGAGAGATGCGAGCGCCTGAAATATTATTAAAATGATTGACATTGCCCCACTTTCTTATTAGCAATATTTAATGTTAAGTGTAAATTACACGGGGGGGTCTGCTTGAAATATGCACTTGGGCCCAGAAACTTTATTACGCCAAAAAACAGATTTTTGCACCAAAAAACTTTAAAATCTGTTACGACAAAAACGAATAACTTTATTTCACGGGACACATCGCCTTGAAGCAGAATTAAAAGGTAAAAGCCCTTTTTTAAAAACCCACTATAGGGGGGGCTTTTAAAAAACCCTTGGGGGGTTTTCATTCCAAAAAACGCAGCAAAAAAGTCTGGCTCTTTCCACAGACTCCAATAGTAAATATTTCCCCTTTAAGCTGTGAGCTGTTTTTGCCTTTCGCAGTGTTTTTAAACAATATAACATAGGGTTTAATAGGAAAAAACTTACTTCCCCGCATTGTACAGAGGGGGGGGCCCGACATATACAACAAAAAAAATGCGAGTGAATATTTATGATTTTCCAGATGGCAATTCGGCTACATACAAGTAAAAATGGTTTCCCTGCTCCTAAATCGAAGCAAAAGCTTTTTTAGGGGCCGCATTACACCGTAAACATACGTTATATAACAAAGGAATAATACATTTGTTTACTGTTCATTACGGACTCTCTTCATTGTCGTTGTCATGGTGGGGTGCGGGGGGTTAACCCGAACTGAATTGGGATTTGTTTTGGGAAATCCATGATACCTCGGTAAAATTTCCGTGTTGTATGAAGGGGGAAAAAACAACTCACATACGGGGGCTTCTGCTTTTTACAATTATTGAGGCTTCGGGGCTTTTTTATGTTCTAGCTCGGGGCTTTTCCTAGAACCGACCCGAAACAAATGGAACATTTTCAATGCTGCCGTCAGGTTTTTCCATTTGTTCCTTGCGGCTTGTGGACAGCATCTCCTTTAACCCCTTAAGCCGAACGCCTGAAAATACTTTAAACCCCACATTTTTTTTTTTGTTTTTTTTTTTTTCCCCCTTTTTCCCTAACTTTTTTTTTTTCAAAGACACAGTTGTAAAGGCCTTGTTTTATTCGGGGCAAATTTTACTTTTTTTGGGGGAATTTTTAAATTCCTTTTAAATTTTTTTTTTTAACATTTTTTTTTTTTTATTTTAAAACCTTTTTTTTTTCAACCATTCACAATTTTTACACTTAAACTTTTTAAAATTAAAATTTACAGGGTTTTTAGTTGTTGGTACCTAATTGTGAAGGTTTGGTTTTTTTTTTTTTTTGTGTTAAAAGATGTACCATTATTTTTTTTTTTTAAGTATTTTTTATTTTATTTTTTAAATTTTATTTCTTCTTTTTTTCTACACTTTTTTTTTTTTTTTTTTTTTGCTTTTTTTTATTCCCTGAAGGGGTAACTTTTTTTACATTTTTTTTAAAAACTTCGCAATGTTTAGCATATTAGGGGTGTAACTAGAGAACCGGCCCCATGGCAAGCTTTTAGATGGGGCCCCCCCCACCTCCCCGACCACAAACATTTACCAGACCCCCTTTGGTCATGCAATTTCTAGATAAATAAGGAATGAACACTTCAACAAAAATTTCACCAACATACCACGCCAACAAGTGGCCCTATACCCAATTAAAAATTTTCCAAAAAAGCAAATACGCATGGGGAACTGATTAACTGCCAGAACTGACTACAAATTTCCACCAAATAGTGACAATAAACCCAACATACTGAATAAATATCTGAACAAAGACCTAATATTAAACCGCCTAAGGGAGATACCCGTGTACACAGGTGACCTACAACCATATTTCCACCAAACATGACCATATTGTAGATCCCGGTAAACCCGGCTCTGCAGACTGCATATTAAAACCCCATACATGCCAAATGGGAACACCCTGTACCACCTCAGATTGTATTTTACCAAAAAAATACATGACCGAAGGGAATACCCTGTACCTGCTGGCGGACGCAGGGGCAGAACTACCTGGTACAATGGGTAGCAGGGCCCCCCGGCCCCTAAGAGCCCCCGGCCCCCTGGCCGGCTGCTACGCTCTAACCGGTATTACGCCCCTGGCATATTCCAAAATTTCTAATATATTATAATCGTGTCATTTGACACAGGCACAGTCAGGGCATCACACGTTTCCCAGACTGCAGATTTGTTTTTAAAAGACGTCCCCCGGGGCTACTCTAGGTCCTCAGGGGCTGAATGTGGAAGTTCCCGGGTTCTGTAAGGTCAAAAAGGGGGGTCCCGATCACCCACAGAGCAAGAAAGCCCTTTTATTTTGCGCGGTCACTAACTGCGGCAACGAAGTTAAAAGACGAGGAGCGGAGGTTTCCCCCCGCTTCCCACACATGCAAGGCTCACTGGAAAAAAGGCTGGAATACAGCTTTGTTCTTTTGCCCAGCAAGGCGCCGCAAACCCCCTTTCTGCACGGGCCAAAAACAGCGGGCGGGATTAAGCACGAGTAAATTTAAAAACACCACTGAACCACAAACTGCTTTCTGTGTAAAAAGTGTTATTGTATTGACTTGTCTTGGTGCCCTTGTAAAATGAATCCTGCTCTAAGACAAAGCTCCTACGGGGGTTTCGGGGGCGCCCAGGGGGTTCATTTGGGTATAAGGTTTAGTCCTCAAGGAAGCTATTACCAAGCTCTTTTTAAAATTCACAAACAAGAAAAATTTACTTATCGGGGTCTGCCCTTGAAAAAAGCCAACTCGTTTTTCAACAAAAATTTCACCCTTATTTCATGTTTTTAAAAACCGCAGTGGGGGTCATTTTTTTTGGATTTGGTTTGCTTGCGGTTTTTTAGTCAAATGAGTTTTCCCTTTTCCTTTTCTATTTGTTTTGGGGGTTTAGGGGTCGCCTATAAAACTACAAAACAAATGTTTTAGGTGCTTGCATGAGGGTTTTTTTAGCCATCCCCACTGGGATCAAAACTAAATTATAACCAAAAATAACCAAAACGATTAACATGTCAAATTTTTTTTTACTGAACGAGGGTTTTTGAATAACCCTGAAAAACATATACTTTGAAGACCGCGTGCATAATTTTTTTAATGAGTCACCTCACTCAAACTCCCCATAAAACAGGATAGACAGTCGTGTGCAATGGGGAACCCGCTTTTCCCTTTTATAAAAATTTTTAGGGTCTTTTCTCGAGATAGGTGCAGATCCCAGATGTGAACCGCACCTATAGACCTGAAGCATATCCTATTAACATGATCAGACCCCCTGGTGGAAAGCTCTTTTAAATTTTGATTTTTCCCCTTCATCACTGTGGGGGACCAGCCCAGCTCTTCCGTCTCTGGGAATACAAAGACTTGGGCCTCCTCAGTCTCACAAAAAAACAAGACATCATTTACTTAAAAACTCAAACACAAGGCCATGATCATAGCTCCATAGCTGGACGATGAACTATTCCCAGTTGGAGCAATACAAGCCCCAGTACTACATGGGAGAAATTTAACAGGTTCAACACACTAGTGAACAGTTGTTCACACACCCATCCACTAACTGTCTAGTAAAAAACTGTACATTGGATAAGAACCAGTTCACACCAGTATACAGAAAAGCCACCATACCATTTGGAGGAGATTGCACAAATGCAAAAATGAGGGGGGTGATTGCTATTTTTACAATTGCATATAGATAAGGCTTATATAGGGGACGGTTATATGGTTACGAGTGGTGCACCGCGCTGGGTTAAAACCAATTGTTGACGCCCTTACTATTCTATTGCCCAGTATATTTCAAGTGTCCAACACAGAATACTGACTGCCTCTGCTCCCTAGTGTTAAAGGGCCAAAGTACATACCAGAAAAATTTTAAACATGAGATATTAGTTGATATTTTGGCCAAAAAAGCAAGCCTTATCTATATGCATTTGTAATGCTTGTTTGTTAGTATTTTTTGATTTGTGCAGTCTCCCCTGTAGAGTGTTGTGGCTTTTCTGCATACTGGTGGGAACTGGTACTTATCCCATGTTATTTTACTACGCAATTGCCCCCTCATAGATGGGTGTGTGAGCAGTTGTTTATCATTGAGCTGCACCTGTTGAATTTCTCACATCTAGCACTGGGGCTTATATTGCCTCGTACTGGAAATAATTCTTTGTCCAGCCATTGATCTGTGAGTATGGGCATGTGTCTGTGGTTTTAAGTAAGTAATGTCCCATCTTTCTGTGATTTTCTTCTGTAAATTACTAGTAAGGCTAGTGTAGGGACTTGCAAGACAATGAAGACCATAAACATGTCTGAGGCTTCCGTTTTTTGGCCAAAATATCAACTAACCCGGTTATGTTTAATATTTTTTCAGTAAGTAGTCTTGCCCTTTTAATGAGGAGCAGGGCGCCATCAGAAATATCAGATCTCCAGACAGCTGAAGGCATCTGGAACTGAGTGAGGCGGGAGAGAACCTAGTGGGGCTAAACACAGCGGAGGGGAAGGGGGGGGGGGAATGTGCGTGGGGCCCCATTCAAGTTCTCTCCCCATCAGAGGTGTAACTTCAAGCTTTTGGGCCCTAGTGCAAAAGAGTGAAATGGGGCCCCCAGTTACCTGTTCAATTTACAATGCTGGTATTTTCTTATGGGGAAGGAGGGCTTTGGGGCCCCCTCAGGCTGCAGGCCCGGTAGCGAACTCTACCCTCCCCCTGCCCCCATCTCCCTTTACCATGTGGGGCCCGCCCAAGTCCCCTCGAGCCCTGTGGAGCCCCACTCAAGTTTCCACCCCTCCCCCTGTCGTGTGGGGCCCAAATGTGTAGAGCTGGAAGGTGCCGGCAGTAAAACATTGGTGTCCGTGGGGAAGCATACTGCTATTTGGGATTGGTGGCAGTAGTAAGTTAGTATAGGGGGGTCCTACCCTGCTTTTTTCCATTTGGTTACCCCATTACTATACAGGAAATTTACCTAAATGTATTTCTATTATGTTTGCTTTTTGGGTACCTTAATGTGACCTGAAGATTAAAGTTACCAATAACAAAAACATCGCATACATGTCACATTCCTCCACTGAAAGGGCCATGTTTCACACAGTTAAATGGACGTTTTCTGGGCACCGTATTTCACTCCATACTGCATGAAATACGGGGCGATATTCCCGTCATATTCCATAGAGAACTATTGGATTACGTCCTCTATCCCGCTCGCACAATACGGCGAGCGGGGGAGGAAGTGACATGTCAAATTATTCATGGTGTATACCGCGTGAGAATAATGCATGTCTATGGGGCCGGCAGGGCCCCCGCCCCAACCCCGCTCCCGAGCACACGGCGTAATTGCGGGCGAAATATGCAAAACGTGAGTGCTGTGGATCTCTTTACACATGTTCTACTGGGATTGCGATATCCTCTTCACCTGCACTACGTCATCTAACCCGAGTGCTGGACAACTTTCACATATTAGCATTTTGTGTTGGGCACTTGAAATATGCTGGGCAACCTGATCAATCAACTAGTATGGGAGTCATCAATTGGTTATTAGCCAGCATGGTGCACCGCATATAACTGTATGACTGACCCCTACACATAGTTGCCAACTTTCAAAAATGAAACAGAAGGAGATTGTAGTGGGCGGCGCGCGTAGCGCGCGCCGGCAAAAATTTGCATGTACACGCCCATCTTGTCGGTATGCCAAGCACCGTCAAAAACCACACCCACTCCACCTAACTGCATACGGCTTTGGAAGAAAAGCCAGGTAGATGCCCTTATAGCCAGGTAGTAGCCCCCATAACCAGGTAGTGCCCTTACAGGCCGATAGATGCCCCTTGTAGCCAAGTAGATGCCCCTCTTTAGCCAGGTAGAGCCAAATTTTTTAGCCAGGTAGATGCCCCCTTTGTTAGCCAGGTAGGTGCCCCCATCTGTTAGCCAGGTAGTGGCCCCATCTGTTAGCCAGGTAGTGGCCCCATCTGTTAGCCAGGTAGTGGCCCCATATGTTAGCCAGGTAGTGGCCCCATCTGTTAGCCAGGTGGTGGCCCCAACTGTTAGCCAGGTAGTGCCCCCATCTGTTAGCCAGGAGTGCCCCCATCTGTTTGCCCGGTTTGTGCCCCCTTGGGTTTCCAGGTAGTGGCCCCTTTGCTGCCAGGTAGTGCCCCCTTTGTTGCCAGGTAGATGTCCCCATTGTTGCCAGGTAGTGCCCCCCTTTGTTAGCCAGGTAGGTGCCCCCCTTTGTTAGCCGGTAGGTGCCCCATTGGGTTTGCCAGGTAGGGGCCCCCAAATTTTTAGCCAGGTAGTGCCCCATCTGTTAGCCCGGTTGTGCCCCCATTGTTGCCAGGTAGGGGCCCCCATTGTTGCCAGGTAGTGCCCCCATTGGTTTGCCAGGTAGTGCCCCCATTGGTTGCCAAGGTAGTGCCCCCATTGGGTTTCCAGGTAGTGTCCCCATTGGTTGCCAGGTAGTGCCCCCTCCTGTTAGCCAGGTAGTGCCCCCTCCTGGTAGCCAGGTAGTGCCCCCTCCTGTTAGCCAGGTAGTGCCCCCTCCTTTAGCCAGGTCGTGGCCCCATCTGTTAGCCAGGTTGGCCCAACAGTTAGCCAGGTAGTGGGCCCCATCTGTTGCCAGTAGGCCCCCTTTGTTGCCAAAGGGAGATGTCCCCATTGTTGCCAGGTAGTGTCCCATCTGTTGCCAGGTAGATGTCCCCTCTGTTGCCAGGTAGATGTCCCCTTTGTTGCCAGGTAGTTGCCCTCTCTGTTAGCCAGGTAGAGCCCCCTAAAGCTAATAAAAATAAAATAATTGATCTATATGCAATTGTAAGGCCTCGTTCACACGGCTTATTTCACCGTGTATTTGCCGACGGATTGACGATCGTCAATCGGTCGGCATGACCCCAGGGCACCGAGTCGGCGGTGCCCTCACCAATCTTCATTCCCAAATTTTCCTGATCCCCACCTCCTTGCTGTAGCCCCCCGTGTGACACGAACACCGGGTTTTGGATTAAATTTGGGCCCACAAAGAAGCCTTTTTATTAACAAATTTTTACACATAAATAAAACAAAAACCATATAAATTTTCTTTTAAAATCAAAAACCCTATAAAAAATATTATATGTAAAATAAATTTTCCCCCAGTATAAAAAAATCCACCTCTGCCCCGTGCCTCTCCATATACATATATATACTTTATACCAACCCAAATAAAAAACCCCGAAAAACATTTTAAATAAAAAAAACCGTACCAAACATGGAGCCGAGGTCCTTGGACCCCCAAAAAATGCCCCCGGAAAACCCCAAAATCCCCAAAAGGGCCCAAAACCCCCAAATTTGCCCCCAGCCGTACCCCAAATTTGGCTCGGGGGCCCCAAAAAAGCCATCCTCTATGGTTCCTTTTTTTTGGTTTTCCCCGGGATAACAACCCCAAAAGAGCCCCCCTTTTCGCTGGGCCGCCCAAAGTTAAAAAAACTCTGAGGGAACCCTACCCCAAAGGGTTTTCCCTCACCAATTTTCTCCACCACTCCAAAAACCCGACCCCACGGCCACCGTGACTAAATAATCCCCAGAAAACCAATTTTGCCGAGAACAACCCCAAAAACCACACCTCCTACGCCCCAAACCCCTTTTTTAAGGGCGGGGGGGGGGTGGGACTGCCTCACACGTGCTGCGCCACTCTTTTCCCGGGCTAGGGCGCCTTTAAAAAACCCCCCCTTCCCCTTTCGCCCGGATCCCCCCCCGGCAGACCGTCACCATGACGCGCCCCGGGGCCGCGTAAACCGCGCCCCGTCCGGCCGCGCCCGCGGGGGTCGGGCCCCCCATCCCGCGCCTCCCCTCATGGGGGCGGGGCCCCCGGCCCGGCCCTCCCTTTGGGCCCCGGGAAAATTGAGCCCGGGCCCTGCCCCCCCAATTTTTCATTCCAATTTTCCCTATCCCCACCTCCTTGCTGTACCCCCCGGGGTTTAAACACAAACACACCTTTTTTTGGTTTAAAATTTGGGCCACAGCAGACCTTTTATTAACAAATATACACAAAAATAAAAAACAAAAACCCATTTAAAAATTATCATATAAATCGAAAACCCGGTTTTAAAAAATTTTTTTATATGAAAAATAAATATACCTCCACTTATAAAAAAATCCCCCCTCGGGCCCGGGGCCCTCCCCAAATAAACATAAAACACTCCCCGGCCATTTTTTTGGGTAAACCTGCCAAACGCTCGTTAACATTTAAATTTTTTCAAAATTCACCAACCCACATGGCGGCAACCAGTGCTTTTTAGAAAAGAGACATGGTCAAGACAATCCCCTTTCCAGTTAAACCGAGCATCAGTTTTTGGGGGAAGAAAGGTGATTTGAGTGCCTTTGAACTTGCATTTTTGTTGGTGCCAAAAGGGGGCTGGTCTGAGAAATTTCAGAAAGGGAAATCCCCCGGGGGTTTTAAACGCACAACCATCTCTGGGTTTTTAAAGAAATGGTCCGAAAAAAAAAAAAACCACCCAGGAGCGGCAGTCCTTGGGGGGGGAAAGGGCCTTTTGATCCCGGGGGTTTAAAAGGGAAATTGGGCAGCGGGGTTCGGCTGATAAAAAGGGAAAAAGGGGGACTCAAATAGAAAACCCTTAAAACCCAAAGGGGTGGGCCAGAAAAAAACCAACTCTGAACGCACAGTACGGCGAACTTGAGGAAGATGGGCTACAAAGCAAAAAGACCAAACCGGGTCCCCACCCTTTTCAGCTAAGAACGGGAAAACGGAGGCTCCAATTTGCCCAAGTCATCAAAATTTGGGACAGTAGAAATTGGAAAAAAAAATTGCCTGGTCTGATGAGTTCTCGATTTCTGCTGCAAAATTTTGGGATGGTGGGGTCAGAATTTGGGCTTTCAACAACTAAAAAGCAGGGAAACCCCATCCTGCCGAAATTCAACGGTTCAGGCGGGTTTGGTGGTGGTGTCATGGTGTGGGGAAAATTTTTTTTGGCACTCTTTGTGCCCCTTGGTACCAATGAGCATCGTTCCCAACCCCCTTGTGGAATCTTTTGGCCCGAAAAAATTGAGGAAGTTCAAGGGAAAAAGGGGGGCCCAACCCTTATAGCATGTTTTTCCAAATTTAAAGGGGCCGGGTGAGTTTTATATATTTATTTAAAAACCACATAAATCCCCCCAAATAACCTTTTTAACCAACCAGTCCCAAAACCTGGACCCGGGGCCCTTTGGGTGCCCCAAAAACGACCCGGCGCCCCAAAAATCCCCGAAGGGAAAAAACCCACCTTTTTTGCCCCCAGCCGAAATCCACTGGTCGGGGCCCCCAAAACCAAACCCTTATGGCCCCTTTTTTTTTTGCTCCCCAGGGTAACACCCCAAAAGGGGCCTTTCCCTTTCCCGCCGGGGGCCGCCAATTCCCCAAACTCTGGGGGAAACCCTACCCCGAAGGACTCCCTCCCCCATTTTCCCTCCCCCAAATTTTCCAAGAACCTCGACCCCCAAAAAGCGGGGCATGCCATGCCCCCTTATGCACGGAGACCCCCACCAAAAAGAAAGCCCTTCAATACCCTCCTGAAGCCCAAAGGGGCCCATAAGTCCAACCCAACCCGCCGTCAAGGGAACCCTTCCGCTCCCCAAAAAATTCCCCCACTCCCGTTTCCAAATTCGAGGTGGCGCACAAAAAACCCCCCTTTAGTGCCCAAATTTTGCCATGCCCTTTTTGGGCCCTTTTCCCCCGAGCCTTATTCAGGCTATCCACCGCCTGGCCCCCGCCCAAACGATGCCGGAACCCCCATGTCCGACCAAAACAATGACCGGGCCCGGGGAAAAAAGACCACAACCGTAACAGGTCATTTTTTAATTTTTTTCCCAAGCCCCCCGAGAAGTGGGGGGAAAGCCCAAGTTTTTACCCCCGGCATGCAACACCAGAACACCCGGGGGCCCTGCCCAATGCCGCATCCCGAAAAAAATTTAGGGAAAACCACCCCCAGCCACCCTCATACCACCGCCGTCCAAACCCAAACCAATCACTGCCACTCGGGGGCGAAAAGCCAGTTTGCCGCCCCTGGGCCGGCCCTTTCCCCCTTCTCTCCCCCCCCCCAGGGACTGGGAAAGTCCCAGGATCCGACCGGGCAAGGGGGACCCGAGCTACAAAAGAAACGAAACACGAAAATGACGGAAAAAACCAGGCACAAAAACCGGGCCCAAACAGCCCCGCCCCCCCCACTAGGGACCTTCCCCCGAAACCCAAACTGGGGCCACTTTTTTATCCTAAAGGGGTTCCGGGACCCCCAAACCCCGCCCGTTCCCCCCCGGACCAACCAGGCGGGGGGACCCCACCCCCCGCCTCTGTTGCCCCCTCCTATCTAAAAAGGGGAGGGGCAAAACTCCCCGGGCCCCAAAACCCAAAGGGCCCCCAAAAACACCCGCCTGAAAAAACCCCCGGGAAATTGATTTCGGGACAAAAAGGAACCCCCTTGGTGCCCCAATAGGGGCCCCACACCGCTCTCCCACAAAACCCGAAATCCGCAAACGACCAGGGGGACATGGGGAGCCCCCGTGAATCCCCCCCCAACCCCCGGCCCCTGTTGGCCCCCCCCCTCCTAAACCCCCCCTTTGAATGTGGGATCCAAAATCCCACCGACCCTCTTGCCCCCAACGCCCCCGGGCCCCTTGAAAGGGCCCCCCCTCTCCCAGGGGCCCGGGGGGAAACCAATCCCCCTCCCTAAAACGCCCCCAAAAAAAGGCTAGCGAAAAGGCCGGGCGAAATAACGCCACCTCGTACCCCCGGGCCGCCCCAAACTGCACCCCCCCCCCCCTAAACGTTCCAAAAACGCAAAACACCAGGGGGCCGGTGAAAATTTCCCTGGCCCCCCCCCCCCGCCCAAAACCCCGCGCAAGGCCCGGGAAATAAAAAAACCCTTTTGGTCGTTCCCCTTTTCCCCCCTCCATTTAAAAAACCCAAATGCAAACGCCCGCCAAAATAATGTGTACCTTAGCCAACGACCACCCAACCCCCTCCAAGTGAACCTAAAGGCAAAAAAGTGCCCCTCCCTAAATCCCCCCTCCGTCGACCCCCGGGCCCCCAAAAAACCCGCAAGCCTTTCGGGAAAACATCCCCCGGCCCTACCGGGCCCCAAACCCCGGCCCCACCTGACGGGGAAAAGCCCGGATCAAAGGGTCTGCAACTCGGAGGCCGCGTCCAAAGGTGACGGGGGCATTTCCCCCTTCCTCCTCCGCCGCCGATGGGGGCCAGTTCCTAAACCCGCTCCCACTGAAAACCCGAGAAAGAGAATCACCCCACTTTCCCGCACCCCCGGAACAGTTCCCCCACCCCCCAAACGAATTTAATTAAAAACACCGCAGAACCAACAAACCCGGGGCAACCGAACCCCCGGAGGCGGGAAAATGCAGACAAAAGGGTTTATGGGGCCCCGCACCACTCCCCAATTTTTTCACAATGGAATCGCACCTTCTGATCCCCAAACCCCATCCCCCCCCAGCTTCCCAAATGCCAACCCCCTATGGGAAAGAGTTCGAGGAACGCCCAAATTTTCGAACCAAAAGGAGAATCCCCCCCCACTCCGCCGGGCCCCGGGGCCCCACACCAGCTGTCCCCCCAAATGGCCCCGAACCCATGCGGGCCCCCCGCATCGTAAAATGTCCCCCTCCCGATTTGGGGGAACCCTCCCTCCCCCCCGTAAGAAGGGGGCCTGGGCCCTTATAAAATTTTTCCAAAAAAAATCCCCACGCTGCCAGGTCCTCCCCTGTGTTCCCCGGGTTTCCAAAACCCCAAAAAAGTGGTGTGGCCCTTTTCAAAACCCCGCCGTAGCCCTCGGGCCAACCCCCTACAAAAACCCTTCCCATGGGCAGAATCCTGCAAACAAAATTTAGTTTGCCAGCAAGGACTGCAAAATCCCCCCAAAGTATTTTCCTTAAAAGGCCCCCCCTTTTGGGACTTCCTTTTTTAACCCCCCCCCAATTTATCCCCTGGCAACCTACCTCCATAGCCACCCAATCAATTTCAAATTTCCCCGAAACTCCCAAAAAAGCCCCGGGGCCTTTTCCCTCTTTCCCTTTTCCCCCAGCGGAACCCCCAAAAACCCCTCTGCCACCCAATACCCCAAACCCCGTAGAGGGGACCCGCAAATTTGGGGGCCCGCGGGGCCCCCCAAAAAGAAAATCATCCAAATAATGAATGATGGAGTCCAACCCCGCAACAAAACCCTAAAATACCCATTCAAGAAAAGAACTAAACCCCCTCCCAAAAAAGGCGAAAAACAATGGGAAAAAAACCTTTGGGGGCACCTATCCACGTAAAACGTCCCCCCCAAAAAACCCCCAACAAACGCACGCTCTCCGCATGCACCGGGAAATAACCGGAAAGCCGATTCAATGTCGGCCCTTTCCCCTCGGGAACCCCCCCCCAAAAAAACTGCACCCCGGGCCCCCCACCCCCTCCAAATTTGGGATACACCACTGAACCAACTTTCCCGGGGCTATGCCTCATTGGGCCGGGGCCCCCCTTTGGGGAAAGGGCAATTGGGGGGAGAGCCAAAAATTTTTTTCGGGTTCCTTCTTTGGGGAACCCCCCCCAGCGGGTGAAACCCCCAAATCCGGAAAAAAGGGGGCCCCCCAAAAAAACCCCACATCCGCCCGGTGCCAGTTCTTTTCCCCCTTTTTTTTTCCTTTACAACGGGCCCGGGGGCTCATGTGGGCCCCGGGCCCTAATTTTTTTTCCCCAAAAAAAGGGACCTGAGGCACCGGGGGGGGGATCTTTAAAAACCCTTTTCCCAAAAAACCCCCCCGCAACAAACTGGTCCCCCCATCACTAAAACCCCGGGGGCCGGGCGGCTTCCCTCTCTCGGGGTTTTTTACTGGCGTCGCCCCCCCTTGGGTACCCCGGCCCCCCCCCCCCTCGCCCCTTTTAAAACAAACCGGGGAACAGGGTGCGGGTCCCCCCCACAAAAAGAGCAAAGTGTTTGAATTTTTCATCCTGCCCCCTATTTACACTGGCTGAAATTTAATGCCAGCAAACTCCTTTCCCGCCCCCCAACTTGGGGCCCCCCCCCCTGAACCCCCGCCCCTTACCCCCTTGGCCGGCCGCAACCCCCCCCCCCTGAAAGGGCGAAACCGAACTTCGCGGGCCATGAAATTTTAAAACCCAAAACTAAATCCTTATGGTCCCAAAATGGAGGGCGGACCGCCTTTCGTTGGCAAAATGCTCATCATAGCGCAAAACCAAACCCCCCCCCCCCTAAGGGCCCCCTGCGCCTCCCCCTCGCCCTTCCATGTAACAAAACAGCGCCGAAACAAATTTTCCGGCGCCTTTTTCCCCAATACACTTGCCAAAATGGCAAATGCTTGCAGCCAATTTTGTAAACGTCTGAGGGATCAGACGCCCCCCCCGCCCCTTTTTCCCCCTTCCTCCTCTTACTCTCCTCCTTCTTCCCCTTTTTCCCAGGGTTAAAAAATTTTTTCCCGCGGCAGAAAAGGGAAAAAAATTTCAACGTATTCCTTTTTTCCATATTTTTCTCCCGCACCTCCGCTTCAAAGGAGCCCCCAGGGGGCCCTTTAAAGGGGGAAAATAAAACCCCCCCCTTTTTTTCCTTGTCAAAACCCCAACCGCACGTGGCCTCTGTCCTTCCCCGGGCTGGGACTTACACCGTGACCCCCGCCCTACTTACCCCTTGCTCCGGGCCCCCCTGCCCTTGCCCCCAAATCCCGCCAAAGGGCCTCCCTTCCACTTGTTGTTGGGAAAACCCCGCATTTAAATTGGGGGCAGGAAAACCCCCCCCCCGCCTTTTTCCCCCCCCCCCTCACAGACGCGCCAATAACGCCCGGCATCTTTCCAAAACCCCCGCCCCCCCAGGTTCCCCCGCGCCTCCGGCCCCCCTCGCCCCGGGACTCCGAAACCCTTTAGTGAACCCTGCGCTCCCTACACAACCCCCCGGGGACCGCCCCAAAATAGGGGGAAAACGAAAAAACACAAAGACTGTACTACCAGGCTGCGGGGGGCTGTGGACCCACCACCCTTCCCCCCCCCCTGGGTTTCGCCCCCGGGGGAAAGCGCTCCGACAATTTTCGATCCACCGCTGGTGGGCCCGGGAGCCCGGGGGTAGGCCGTCAAACCCCAAAAGGGGGAGGCCGGGCCCGCCAAGGGCGCGGGGCTTGAGGCGACGAACTCCCCCCCTCCGCCGATGTCCTGGACCTCCCCCGCGACCACCCGCCGGGGGGCCCACACCTGCCGCCCGCTGAGCCCCTTTTCCCGGCCCCCCCCGGACTCCCCGTCCGGGGCTTCAACCGCGACCCCGACCGTCCCCCCGCCCGGGAAACCCCCCCGGGCCGGAGCATCGCCAGCAGGGGCCCACCGCTAAACCCCGGACCGGGCCCCCCGACGAAAAAAAGGGGGGACAGTGGACCGGGACCGGAATGGTTTTAACCGGCCCCCTTTTCCCCCGCAGAGCCCGCTGGCCCACTCGGGAAAGCCTCCGGGCCCAAAAACCGCCCCGAAGCCACCGGGCGATCCCCTGCCCGGGGGGTTTCCCCGGAAGGCTCCCACCCGGGGACCCACGGGCCCCCCCGGGGGTGTAATCCGGGCTCGGCCGTTTTTGGGGGGGCCTGGGCCCCCGCGCTGCGGGGCTGGCCCTTTTGTGGCGGCCCGGCGGATCTGTTCCTGCGGCCCCTGTGCGCTCCCCCCACCCCCCTGGGCCCCGTCGCGCAGCCATGCTGCACACCCCGGTTGCGGGGTAAACCGGCAGCTCCTCAAATGGCGGTCCCCCTCCGCCCCTCTTTTCTCTTTCCTTTCTGCTCGTTCTACTAAAAGGGGTTTTAAACAGCGGCAGCCAAAGGGCTTTCCCCCATGCCTACATGTGCTGCGCCGACTGTTTTCCCCCGGGGAAGAGAGGCGGCCCTTTTTTTTAAACGCCCCCCCCCTGCCCCGGACTCCTCCCCGGGGAGACCACCATGCGCGCTTTCCCGGCCCCCCGCCACCGCGACCCGCCCCCCCCCGGCCGCGCCCGCGCGCCGGGGGGCATGCCGCGCCTCCCCCCGTGGGGGCATGGCCCCGGTTTCCCGGGGCGCTGTCTAATCATCAGAAAAAAAGTAACAACCTATTTTCTTTTTTTGATTTTTAATTTGGGAAAAACGGCTCCCTCGTTCACCCCGCCGTATTTCTGTGCCGGAATTTCCGCCGCGGAAATTTAGAAAGGCAATTCCCCGGAAAAAAAAACAAAATTTACAGGGCAATTTTTTTCCGGCGGATTCACCAACCCACAATTTATTAAGGGGTGAAATCCCCCGGGAAACTTTTCCCAAAAACTTTTCCCCCAATTAAATGGCCTTTTTTGCAATGATTTTCAACTGATTTTTAGAAGTATTTACCATCGGCAATCCCATGTAAATACGTTTTTGAAATAAGCCTTTTTTGAACGAGGCTAACACAGGGGCCCCGTTCACACGGCTTTTTTGCCAACGGAAATTTGGGGCCGTATTCCGGCCGGATTTTCGCTTTTAATTTGGGGGGCCAATCCGTCCCGGGGTTTATTACGGTAATCCACGCTCTTATAAAAGAACGGGAATTTCCCTCGCTCCCCCCCGCTCGGCAAATTTGCCCCCGGGGGGAGAAAGTGACATGACAATTTTTTTACGGGTGGGGGTGCCCCCCCCCGCGCTCCCGGCCCCCCCCCCCCCCCGCCCCTTATTCCCCGGCGGATTTTTGCGCTCAATTCGGCGCACAAATCCGTCGGGAAATAAGCCGTGTGAACCGGGGCCAAGCAAATCACCCCCCTAAATTTATATTAGGTGTGTGAGTGGGGTTTTTTATTAGTAAATTTTTTGGGATTTTTTACAAAAATCCCCAGTGTTGTAAATTTTTTTTTCTGCATACTGGTGGGGAACGGATCTTATACCGTGCAGGGTTTTTTTTTTAACGCAATTTTCCTTTTGACTTCACACAGTGTAATTTTTTCCTTTTGGAAAAAAGATAGATTTCGTGGGGGTACTTCACTTTTTTTCCCAGACACGTTTTGCAAAGTATTTTGAGGATGTGGCTTAGCCCTGTTCTGTACAAGAAATTTGCATCTTTTCTTTTGACACATTCTCCATTTCATGTATACATGAAAGATACATATCTAGCACTGAATGAGGTATACAATATTAGGGGGGACATGTATGATCGTTGGCGCTGACTGGTCAGTTATATAACGCTTTAAGGTAGTGTAGAAGGTACCAGAATGTAAGAAGCTGTGATTCTGCAGGTCATACATACATACAGGGCAGTGCAGAGCCAATCCCACAAGTCTGGCTCAGGCACCACCTTTACCCTTGTCTTGCTGTTCTTCTTCATGTCCTACATAAAAGGGCAGTGTAGAGCCAATACCACAAGTCTGGCTCAGGCACCACCTTTACCCTGGTCTGGCTGTTCTTCTGCAGGTCATACATACAGGGCAGTGTAGAGCCAATACCACAAGTCTGGCTCAGGCACCACCTTTAAACCCCGGTTTTGTTCTTCTGCAGATCATACATACAGGTGCAGTGTAAAAGCCCAAAACCACAAATCTGGTTCAGGCACCACCTTTACCCCGGTTATGGGTGTTCTTCTGCCAGGTCATACTACAGGGCAGTGTAGAGCCAATACCACAAGTCTGGCTCAGGGACCACCTTTACCCCGGTATGGCTGTTCTTCTGCAGGTCATACATACAGGGCAGTGTAGAGCCAATACCACAAGTCTGGCTCAGGCACCACCTTTACCCTGGTCTGGCTGTTCCTCTGCAGGTCATACATATAGATCATGCACATTATCAGTATATACAGCTCCCCCATCATTATACAGTGTACATTATCAGTATATACAGCTCCCCCCATCATTATACAGTGTCCATTATCAGTATATACAGATCCCTCTCCCTTATACAGTGTACATTATCAGTATAAAACAGATCCCTCATCATTATACAGTTTACATTATCAGTATATACAGATCCCTCATCATTATACAGTGTACATTATCAGTGTATACAGATCCCTCATCATTATACAGTGTACATTATCAGTGTATACAGATCTTCAATCATTATACGGTGGACATTATCAGCAGGGGCGTAACTAGCGAAGCCAGGGCCCCAAAGCAAACTTTTGGATTGGCCCTCCCCTCCCCCCCCATTGCCCACCTCCCTGACCATTAACATTTGCCAGGACATGCTGTTAGATAATGTAGATAATACAAAGGGTAAATATCTCACCATACATATCACCAATCATACTGCTACCAAAAAAATCAACATTACTAATAACCCTATTACATAGAAACCTGTTTATACCGCCAGAACATGACCACAAAGTGAGTGAAAAATTTCCCCCTACACTATTACTGATCCGTACACAAAGACCAATATAACCGCCATATAGTGACCATAAGTGGATATATTTAATGTACACAGGCTCTGCAGACTGTATATTACCTCCATACAGTGACCCTATAGTGGTAGATACCAGATATATAGGTGCTTTGCAAATAGTTTACTTACAGTCATATGAAAAAGTTTGGGCACCCCTATTAATCTTAATCATTTTTAGTTCTAAATATTTGGGTATTTGCAACAGCCATTTCAATTGTATATTTTAATAACAATATTGCACATTTTGTGTTAGTACAATAAACCCCATTTCAATCCGGAAATATTACTGTGTCCATCAGTTATTAGATATATCAAATTGAAATGGCTGTTGCAAACACCCAAATATTTAGAACCAAAAATGATTAAGATTAATAGGGGTGCCCAAACTTTTTCATATGACTGTACATTTAAGGCCTCACAGGTGGCGTCTTGTCTGAGAAGTCGTTCCCTTTCCCTTTTCTTCTCTATCCGGTCCTGACCTCCATGATGACTTCCTCCGTCCACCACTCGTCCCTGTAGAATTTACAACACAAATACCTGAGACTCCTCACTTTTTTTAATCATTTTCCAAAGTGAGTGCCCCCTCCCCTCATATACAAACTCCTCATTTATAATGGCCCAAATGGTAAGAATTACCCCCTGGTAATTATGGGGCTCCCCCAGTCGGTATATAGGTACAACGGGGCCCCCGGGCGGTAGCTAGGGAGCTTAGCACCCACCGGGCAGTAACTAGGTAGCTTGAGGAGATGTAGGCAGCTTCGGGCCCCCCGGGGAGTAGCTTAGGGTTCCTATGTAGGTAGAATGGGGGCCCCCTGTAGCTTAGGCCACCCCCTGTATGTATAATTGGGCCCTCTATAGTTTAGTGCCCCATTGTAGGCAGAATAGTTCCCCCCCCCCCCCCTGTAGATTAGGGCCCCCTTGTAGACAGAATAGCTCCCCCCTGTAGATTAGAGCCCCCTTGTAGGCAGAATAGTTTGCCCCCTTGTAGGTAGAATAGTTCCCCACCCCTGTAGATTAGAGCCCCCTTGTAGCAGAAATCCCCCCTGTAGGCAGAATAGTCCCCCCTGTAGATTAGAGACCCCCTGTAGGCATAGTTCTCTCCCCCCCCCTTTAGGGCCCCCTGTAGGTATAGTTCTCCCAGCCTTTAGAGACGCCTGTAGGTTTAGGGGCCCCCCTTCCTTAGAGCCCCCTGTTGGTATTGTGCTCCCCCCCCTTCCTTTAGAGCCCCCTTTAGGTATAGTGCTCCCCCCCCCCTTCCTTTGAGCCCCCTGTAGGTTTTCTCCTCCTCCCCCCCCCCCCCCCCCCCTCCCGTGGCTTATTACTTACCTGGCCGCGCTCCCCCGGCGTCTCCGTCTCCTCCCAGCCCCAAGCCTGCTGCTTTAGGCTTGGTGCTGAGGACAGGAAGCTCGGCAGGCGGCGCGATGACATCACTTCCGCCGCGCCGCCTGCTGAGCGATGTACGGCAGGGGCAGGGAGCGCACAGCTCTCCCTGCGCCGCCATTCATCTTAATTGTATGCGCGTCGCACGGACGTGCATACAATTAAGAGAGAGCCTCTGTGAAGCCAGAGGGGGCGGAGCCTGCCGGCAGTCGCCCCCTCCCCCCCCGGCTTCACAGACCGGCTCTGCACCCGCCGCAGTGAACTGTTATGAGCGGCATCACAGGGATAGCAGAGGTGATAGCAGCTCCCGCGGGGCCCCCCCAAGCCACCGGGCCCCCCCCCAGCAATGCTACCCTGTTTACGCCCCTGATTTTTCAGTGTATCAGATCCCCCATCATTATACAGTATAATTACAGTGTATACAGATCCCCCAAATCCCCCATTATACAGGGGTACATTATAGTATATAAAAGATCCCCTCATTATACAGTGTACATTATCAGTATTACAAATCCTCATCATTATACAGTGTACATTATCAGTATATACCGATCCCCTCCTCATTAGACAGTGTACATTATCAGTATATACAGATCCCTCATCATTATACAGTGTACATTATCAGTATATACAGATCCTCCATCATTATACAGTGTACATTATCAGTATATACAGATCCCCCTCATCATTATACAGTGTCCATTATCAGTATATACAGATCCCCCATCATTATACAGTGTCCATTAACATATATACAGATCCCTCATCATTATACAGTGTACATTATCAGTATATACAGATCCCATCATTATACAGTGTACATTTAAGTATATACAGATCCTCCATCATTTACAGTGTACATTATCAGTATATACAGATCCCCCCCCATCAAAATACAGAGTAAATTATAGTATAATACAGATCCCCCATCATTTATACAGTGTACATTATCAGTATATACAGATCCCACATCAATTATACAGTGTAACTTATCAGTATATTTCAGATCCCTCATCATTATACAGTGTACATTATCAGTAATATACAGATCCCCCATCATTATCCAGTGTTACATTATCAGTAATATACAGATCCCATCATTATAACATGTTTCATATCAGTAATACCGATCCTCCATCCCTTATACAGTGTACATTTTCTTATTTTACAGATCCCCCATCATTATACAGTGTACATTATCATATTATACAGATCCCATCATTATACAGTGTACATTATCAGTATATACAGATCCCCCATCATTATACAGTGTACATATCAGTAATACGTCCCATCATTATTTCAGTGACATTATCAGTATATACAGATCCCCCATCATTATACAAATGTACATTTCAGTATTATACAGATCCCTCCATCATTATACAGTGTACATTATCATATTATACAGATCCCATCATTATACAAGTTACATTATCAGTATATACAGATCCCATCATATCAGTGTACATTTTCAGATATACAGATCCCTCATATTTTTTACAGTGTTAAAATTATCAGTATATACAGATCCTCCATCATTATAACAGTGTACATTATCAGTATATACAGATCCCCCATCATTATACAGTGGGACATTTCAGTATATACAGAACCCTCAACATTATACAGGTGTACATTATCAGCATATAAAGATCCCTCCTCTTTATACAGTGTACATTATCAGTATATACAGATCCCCCATCATTATACAGTGTACATTATCAGTATATACAGATCCTCCATCATTATACAGTGTACATTATCAGTATATACAGATCAAACATCATTATACAGTTTACATTATCAGTATATACAGATCCTCCATTATACAGTGTACATATCAGTATATCAGATCCTCCATCATTATACAGTGTACAATTATCAGTATATTTCAAAATCCTCCATTATAAAGTGTACATTATCAGTATATACAGATCCTCCTCATCATTATATAGTGTATATTCTCAGTATTTTACAGATCCCTCATCATTATTTCAGTGTACATTATCATAAAATACAGATCCCCATCATTATACAGTGTCCATTATCAGTATATACAGATCCCTCATCATTATACAGTGTCCATTATCAGTATATACAGATCCTCCATCATTATACAGTGTACATTATCAGTATATACAGATCCCCATCATTATACAGTGTACATTATCAGTATATACAGATCCCCCTCATCACTATACAGTGTACATTATCAGTATATACATGTTCCCCCATCATTATACAGTGTACATTATCAGTATATACAGATCCCCCATCATTATACAGTGTCCATTATCAGTATATACAGATCCCCCCATCATTATACAGTGTCCATTATCAGTATATACAGATCCCCCATCATTATACAGTGTACATTATCAGTATATACAGATCCCCATCATTATACAGTGTACATTATCAGTATATACAGATCCCCCATCATTATACAGTGTACATTATCAGTATATACACCCGTCATCATTATACAGTGTACATTATCAGTATATACAGATTCTCCAATCATATATACAGTGTACATTATCAGTATATACAGATCCCCCTCATTATACAGTGGACATTATCAGTATATACAGATCCACATCATTATCCCGTGTACATTATCAGTATATACAGATCCCCATCAATTATACAGTGTACATTAAACAGTATATACAGATCCTCATCATTATACAGTGTACATTAATCAGTATAAAACAGATTCTTCATCATTTTTACAGTGTACATTATCAGTATAATACAGATCCCTCATCATTATACAATGTACCCTTATCAGTATATACAGATCCCATCATTATACAGTGTCCATTATCAGTATATACAGATCCCTCATCATTATACAGTGTACATTATCAGTATATAAAGATCCCCCCATCATTATAAAAGTGTACATTTCAGTGTATACAGATTCTCCATCATTTATACAGTAAAAAATTTTCATATATACAGAAACCCCCATCATTATACAGTGTACATTATCAGTGTATGCAGATCCCTCATCATTATACAGTGTACATTATCAGTGTATACAGATCCCTCATCATTATACAGTGTACATTATCAGTATATACAGATCCCTCATCATTATACAGTGTACATTATCAGTATATACAGATCCCCCCCATCATTATACAGTGTACATTATCAGTATATACAGATCCCCATCATTATACAGTGTACATTATCAGCATATACAGATCCCTCATCATTATACAGTGTACAGTATCAGTCTATACGATCCCCATCAATTTTTACATTGTACATTATCAGTATATACAGATCCCCCCCTCATTATACAGTGTACATTATCAGTATATACAGATCCCTCCTCATTATACAGTGTACATTATCAGTATATACAGATCCCCCATCATTATACAGTGTACATTATCAGTATATACAGATTCTCCATCATTATACAGTGTACATTATCAGTACGTACAGCACCCCCATCATTATACAGTGTACATTATCAGTATATACAGATCCCTCATCATTATACAGTGTACATTATCAGTATATACAGATCCCTCATCATAAAACAGTGTACATTATCAGTTATATACAGGGTCCCCAAACATTCTACAGTGGCCATTATCAGTATATACAGATCCCCCCCTCATTATACAGTGCACATTATCAGTGTATACAGATCCTCCATCATTATACAGTGTACATTATCAGTATATACAGATCCCCCATCATTATACAGTGTACATTATCAGTATATACAGATCCTCCATCATTATACAGTGTACATTATCAGTATATACAGATCCCCCATCATTATACAGTGTACATTATCAGTATATACAGATCCTCCATCATTATACAGTGTACATTATCAGTATATACAGATCCTCCCCATCATTATACAGTGCACATTATCAGTATATACAGATCCCTCATCATTATACAGTGCACATTATCAGTGTATACAGATCCTCCATCATTATACAGTGTACATTATCAGTATATATTATTATTATTATTATTATTATTATTTATTTTAAAGCGCCATTGATTCCAGGGCGCTGTACATTCGAGGGGGTTACATACAGTACATACATCATACGTCATACATATACATACATCATACATATACAGATCCACCATCATTATACAGTGTACATTATCAGTATATACAGATCCCCCCCATCATTATACAGTGTACATTATCAGTATATACAGATCCCCCCATCATTATACAGTGTACATTATCAGTATATACAGATCCCCCCATCATTATACAGTGTACATTATCAGTATATACAGATCCCCCCATCATTATACAGTGTACATTATCAGTATATACAGATCCCCCCCATCATTATACAGTGTCCATTATCAGTATATACAGATCCCCCCATCATTATACAGTGTCCATTATCAGTATATACAGATCCCCCCCATCATTATACAGTGTACATTATCAGTATATACAGCTCCCCCATCATTATACAGTGTACATTATCAGCAGGCCCGCCATTATGGGGGTACAGGCAGTACAGGTGTATGGGGCCCGGCCGGCCTGTGCAGCAAGGGGGGGCCCGCGGCCGCCGGCAGGTAACGCCCCCTTGCTTCACAGCAATGGTAGAGAGAATAGGCCATCAGCCTGTTCTCACTACCCTGTCCACTGTTTAAATTTTTCAAATATGGAGGGGGGGTTTGAGTGGGCCCGCACATGTCAGGGGCCCATGCTCCGCCTCCCCGTCCAGCCCGCGCGCCGCTCAGTAGGTGTACTACATGCCTAGGCAAATTCAGTGTAACTTTCTCCCCCTCCTCCATGCTGTGACAGGGGCCCGCCGGGGGGCCCCCCCTCCCCATGTCCGCCCCCCGCAAACCAAAGAGAAAGCCGCCCACAAAGGGGGAGACTTCTAAAATTTAAATCGTCCTTTTTCCCCCCCAGCAAGAGGAGGAGCCACTTTTTGGGCAGGTTCCCGCAGATTCGGCGCGGACATAAGGGAAGGGGGGCCCGGCCCGCACCCGTCAAGGCCCCGGAGGAAGATTTAAATTTCACCCGAAAATTTTTTCCCCTAGGCTTTTGTATGTACACCTACTGAGCGGCGCGGGAGGGTGGGAAAGCGGAAAAAGGAGTATGGCCCCCTTTAATGTGTTCGGGCCCCCCCCAAAACCCCCCCCCATCTTCAGCGCTGTTGGTGGCCCCGGAAAAACCCCCCCCCCTCTCTCAGTGCTGTGTTGGGCCCCTGGGAAAAAAACCCCCCCCCCCTTCAAATTGGGGTGGAGCCCCTGGAAAAACCCCCCCTCTTTAGCGCTTTTGGGGCCCCCGGAAAAGCCCCCCCCCCCTTCAGCCTTTTGTGGCCCCACTCAAAAACCCCCCCCCCTCCCCTTCAGTGCGTGGGGGCCCCCGGAAAAGCCCCCCCCCTCCCCTTCAAAACAATGTGGGGGCCCCTGGAAAAGGGCCCCCCCTCTCTTCAGCGCTGTGTGGCCACTGGAAAAACCCCCCCCCTCTCACGCTGTGGGCCCCCACCAAACAAGCCCCCTCTCTCCCATCATGTGGGCCCCGCTCGAAGCCCCCCCCCCCCCCATTGCCCCCCCCCCAAAGGCCCCCCCCCAACCCACCCCCCCCCAAAGTGGGGTCCCATGAGGCTGGGGGAGAAGGGGGCCCCACCATCTGTGGGGCATGTGAGCCAGGCCCCAGATTATAGTGAGATGTGAGGGCTATGACCGGGGTCCCACACGGCTGGGAGGGGGGGACGCCAGTCATCTCGGGCCCAGCAACACACGTTTAAAAAATAGGGGCCCTGCACAAGCTCAAAGAGAGCCTGCGCTCCTAGTCCTTAGTTGGCTTCAATAGCTTCACATAGAGGGGGGTCAGAGGAGAATCTCCAACATGGCTAGGGAGACTGAGCAGGGTCCACTTGTGGGTGAGTGGGCCCCACTCAAGTTTCCACATACCTATCTACCTGGCCTATCTACCAATGGCTTGGCCCGCTAACTACCTAACGCTGCTACCTATCTAACTACGGGGACCCGCATAGCTACCTATCTATCTACGGAGCCCGCTAGCTACTACTATCTATGGGGAAGCCCGCTAGCTACCTATACTATCTACGGGGAGCCCGCTATCTACCTACTCTATCTACGGGGAGCCCGCTAGCAACTATCTATCAACGGGGAGCCCGCTAGCTACCTATCAATCTACGGGGAGCCCCGCTAGCTACTACCCTAGTCTACGGGACAGGCGTCTTAACAGCATTATGGGCCCTGGGCAGAGAGAGTACTGCCCCCCCCCCCCAAAAAAAAAAAAAAAAAACACTACACAAAAGAAACAAATATAAACCATTACCAGCTCCGGTCACTATTACATGACATAGACTTTAGCACATGATGGAATAAATAGCAATAAACCCCTGACACCAGGGAACCACCGATTAATGTCCTTTCTGATCATCGTTCTCTAATCGTTCTTTTTCCCTTTTTCCTCTCCTTCAGTCTAGACCGACATGACGCCGTTGTCCGGCCAGCCACACGTCCCTCAGAATGCAACGCACAAGACATCATAGAATCTCACTTTATCAGCACTTCGATGCTGATTCCTACCTATTGTATGGGCGCGCCCACATTAGTAAGTAGGAAGTTAAATAGTTGCCAACTTTGAAAATGAAAAAGCAGAGATTTCAGACGGCGGTTGCCGCGTAAGCGCGTCGCGACAAATTTGCATGGCTACGCCCATCTTTCAGTATGCCTCGCCCCCTTCAAAAAGCCCACACACCACTACACCAAACTGCATAACGGCATTGGAAGAAAAGCCAGGTAGATGCCCTTATATCCAGGTATAACCCCCCATAATCAGTAGTGCCCCTTACAGGCAGGTAGATCCCCCTTGTAGGCAAGTAGAATGTCCCCTATTGTACAGGTAGGTGCCACCCCCTTTGTAGCCAGGTAGGTGCCCATTGTTTGCCAGCTAGTTGCCCCCTCTGTTGCCCAGCTAGTGCCACCATTGTTTGCCAGCTAGTGCCCCCTCCTGTTGCCACAAGTGCCCCCATTGTTCCAGCTAGTGCCCCCCACTGTTTGCCAGTAGTGCCCCCCATAGTTGCCAGGTTATATGTCCCCTACTAGTTTCCTAGGATAGATGTCCCCACTGTTGCCCAGGTAGTGGCCCCATATGGTATGCCGGAGGTATATGCCCCCTATTGTTAGCCAGGATCTTGCACCCAATTTAGCCAGGTGTAGATTCCCCCTCTGTTAGCCCATGTAGTGCCCCCTCTGTTGCCCAAAGGTAGTGCCCCCCACAGTTTGCCAGAGTAGGATCCCCCACTGTTGCCAAGTAATGCCGCACCCTCAGTAGCGCCAGCTAGGTGCCCCCCTTTGTTAGTCCATCTAGTGCACCCCATCTGTTGCCAGGCGTAGATGCCCCTCTGTAGCCTACGGTAGTGTCCCCAATGTTGCCAGGTAATGCCCCCTCTGTTGCCAGGAAGATGTCCCCCTCCATTTTGCCCGCCCCAGGTAGTGCCCCCATTGATGCCAGGGTATGTGCCCCAATGTATTGCCAAGGTCGGCCATCAGTATTAAAAAAATAAATAACTAAACAAACGTTACAAACCAGATATCCTTCCCTTCCCACGTCCGGAAAGCCGGTGGCCGTCTGGCAGCAAACTGCAAGGGCCGCGTATCGGCGCGGCGCAGACTGACGTCCCAACACATCGCGCGCCCTGCCCCGCGTGCCTCCTGGGAGCTGAACAGAACGGGATCAGAAGATCCCAGATGTTCAGTCCACGCTGCTGCTGTTGCAACCGCGCGGCTGCAGACACGCCGTGATGGCTGCACTGGCTTGGACTGATGTGACCCGGCCATGCAGCCGTGTGATATCGGGGGCCACAGACCGCGCCGAACTTGGCGGGCCCCCACCGCCAAGGGGACACCCCAGCAATCCCCCGGCGACGCTCCGAGCCGGCGCTTGCCTAGCGGCCCGAATCCCCCGCTGCCCCCCGGGCAGAGCCTGGCTGTCCGCTCCACTGGTCGCAGGGTAGGCGCTGCCCGGGAGGCCCCCAGAGGATCGTTTGGGGCCCCCGGGCAGAGTGGCCTACCTGGCCCAAAGGAAAGACTGCCCTGTACGGGGAGCCCGCTACTACCTATCTATCTACGGGGAGCCCGCTAGCTACCTATCCAATCTACGGGAGCCCGCTATGCCTACCAATCTATCTACGGGTGATCCCGCTATCATACCTAACACAATCTACGGAGCCCGCTAGCTACCATACTATCTACGGGGAGCCCGGCTTACTACCTACCTATCTACGGGGAGCCCGCTAAGCTACCTATCTATCTAGGGGAGCCCGCTAATGCTACTCTACCCTATCTACGGGAGCCGCTAGCTACCTATCTATCTCGGGATCACAATAATCTACCTAAGGGAAGGGGTCCTATAAAACTAACCTACATATGGGGTATATACCTAAACTACCAGGCACTAAGGGGGTAATTATTACCCTTTTTGGGCACTATGGATTAGGGAGTAATGGTACATAGGGAAGGCATAGGTGAGGAAGGAAGAATAAAACAGTGAGGAGTCCCTCCGTTGTTTGTGTTTGTAAATTCTGCAGGGATGAGCGGTGCCCGGAGAAGTCGCACATATGGCGGTCCTAGGACTGGATGAGAAGAAAAGAAACGTGAAAAACATCATCAGAAAAGATTTCACCTGTGAGACACCTAAAATGTAACTAGCACTGGTCACTTGTATCTACGCACGATCTATGGACAACTGTAAGGAGGTATTAATTGGACTAGGTGTAATGGCTTATGTTTAATAAACAAGTAAACAGTAGTTTTTTTTTAGTCTCTATGGGTGGTAGATATTGGTGATGATGTGGGAATTATTTGGATTTTTGTATATGCTATTGTTGTATTGGTCTGTGTATACTGGTTTGATCAGTAACATATAGTGGTGAATACAGTGATCATGTGGCGGTATTCGCCTGCCCTTGTATAACATTCTACTCACCCCCCCACGTCGTCAAAGAACGCACATATAAATAAACTGTACGTTGTAAAATCCAACAAGAACTGAATCCAAAAACAATGTTGCAAATGCATTTTTATTTTTAGGGTGGACAGGTAGGGGCGGGGTTGATAGGGGCAAAGTTGGTAGACGGTGGGGGCCCCGATCTTCAGCTGTATGGGGCCCTTAATTTTCTGATGGCGGCCCCGATTATCATTATAAACAAAACCTCTATCATTAAGCAGTGTACATTATCAGTAATAAAACGATCATCAACATTATACAGTGGGACATTATCATATATACAGATCCCCAATCATTCTACAGTGTACATTATCATATATAACAGATCCATCATCAGATACAGTGTACATTATCCGTATATACAGATCCCTCATCATTATACAGTGTATATTATCAGTAAATACAGATCCCCCATCATTATACAGAGTAACATTATCATATATAACAGACCCCCATCATTATACAGTGTACATTAACAGATATATTATACCGTGATCCCCCTCATTATAAATTAGTACATATCAGTAAAAACAGATCCCCCATCATTGTAACAGTGTACATATCATATATACAGATCCCTCATCCTTAAACAGTGTACATTAATCATATATAACAGATCATCATCATTTATACAGTGTACATCCTCAGTAATATACAGATCCCTCATCATTAAACAATGTACATTATCAGCATATACAGATCCCCCCATCAAATACAGTGTACATTATCAGTATATACAGATCCCCCATCATTATACAGTGTAACTTAATCATTATATTACAGATCATCATACATAATAACAGTATACATTCTCAGTATATAACCCAGATCCCTCATCATAAACATTGTACATAATCAGTATATACTAGCACCCCATCATTAAACAGTGTAACATTATCAGTATATACAACCCTCAATCATTATACAGTGTACATTATCAAGTATAACAGATCCCCCATCATTTATACAGCGTACATTATCAGTTATACAGATCCCCCTCATATAACAGTGTACATTATCAGTAAAATACAGATCCCCATCATTATACAGTAATAAACATTATCATATATACAGATCCCCACATTATACAGTGACCATTATCAGTAAATACCAGATCCCTCATCATTATACAGTGTCCAATATCAGTTATACAGATCCCTTCATTAACAGTGTCCATTATCATTATAACAGATACCCTCCAACTTATACAATGAACATTATCATTGATAAGACAGATCCCTCATCAATATACATGTACATTATCAGGTATATACAAGCTCCCCATCTTAACAGTGTACATTATCAGAATATACAGATCCTCCCATCATTATACCAGTGTAAAACATTATCAGTATAAACAGATCCCTCATCATTATACCAGTGTACATTATCAAGTATACTACAGCTCCCCCATCATTAACAGTGTACATTATCAGTATATACAGATCCCTCATCATTATACAAGTACATTATCAGTATATACAGATCCCCCATCAATTATAACAGTGTCCAACTAACATATATATAGCTCTCCCCCATCATTAATCAGTGTACAATATCAGTATATAACAGATCCCCCCTCATTATACAGTGTAACATTAATCAGTAATATTACAGATCCCATCATTATACAGTGTCCCTTAACATATATACAGATCCCTCATCATTAGAAAATGTACATTATCAGTATATACAGATTCCCTCATCATTATACAGTGTACATTATCAGTATGATACAACACTCTCATCATTATACATGTACATTATCGTATTACAGATTCACCCACATTATACAGAGAACCAATATCAGTATATACAGACCCCCCATTCATTATACAGGTACTATTTATCAGTATATACAGACCCCCCATCATTATACAGTGTACATTAACAGTATAAAAATTTCCCCCCCCCCATCATTATACAGTGTACATTAATCAGTAATATACAGATCCCCATCCATTATACAGTGAACATTAATCAGTATATACAGACCCCCCACTCATTATACAGTGTTACATAACAGTAAAACTACAGACCCCTCATCATTATAGCATTGTACATTATCCGCATATACAGATCCTCCCCTCATCATTATACATGTTCATGAATCATTATATACGATCCTTCCATCATTATACAGTTACATTACAGTATATACAGATCCTCCATCATTAAACAGTGTACATTATCAGTATATACATGACCCCACATCATTGATACAGGTGTACATTAACAGTATATACAGACCCCCCATCATTAATACAGTGTACCTTAACAGTATATACAGACCCCCATCGTTATACAGTGTACATTATCATATATAACACAGACCCCCTCCACATTATACAGTGTACATTATCAGCATATACAGACCCCCATCAATAAACAGTGTACATTAGCAGCATATACAAGTTCCCCCCCATCCATTATACCTGTACATTATCAGCAATTACAGATCCCCCCCCCCATCATTATCACATGTACATTATCAGTATATACAGATCCCATCATCATTAAACAGTGTACATTATCATGTATATACAGATCCCTCATCCATTATACAGTGTACCATTATTCAGTATCTACAGATCCTCATCATTATACAGTGTACATTATCTTATGATACAGATCCCCATCATAACCGTGTACAATAGCAGTATATACAGATCCCCCATCATTATACAGCTTGTGCCCTTTTTTATGCTCATATGTGCACATGTGTATTTTGTTAAATTTTGCTAAATAGTTTACAATTGGCCGTGTTCTAGATATTGTGCAATATTAGGAAGGAACGTAGGAAATAAATCGTTCTGGGCAATATTCTGCTGTGGTTTATTAGCAAATTATCTCAAACTAACCGCAATTAGATCTCTCTTCCTAAAATAGCATATTTCGCCTTCTGTGTGAACGCTTCGAATTCTTGCGGTCTTTTATTGACACAAACACATGGCCCGAGTCACCGGGTCCACGAACAAACAACAGAGCCTGGACGATAATGAAAGCAGCGAGCCGTGTAAAACTTCTCAGAATCACACTGGGCCCCACATGGAAGTGCAATTACCGGTACTAGTTACCTAGAATAACATCCTGGTCAGTTTCAAAACACCATAATATAGAACATATCTTTCAGACCGTCTTGAATGAGTAGGTTTCTTTGACATTGAAGATCGATTTAAAGTATAATAGGACCTTGTTTCAAAACGACGATTTGGCCGCAGGCTTTGGCCCGCGTGTCCCCAGCAGCCAATTCCTCGTCTCAGCCGCAAACACGCGTCTCCAGACCGGTTTGGCGGGGCGGGCGGTGGCATGGTCCGCGCGGGAGGGGCGTGGTATTGGGTGGTGCCGCGCTTGCGCCGAGGGTTTCCCCCCCAGCAAATTAATAGCAGGGGGCAAGCGCTGCACGAGCTGCGTCCGTGCCGCGCACCACCCACGGCAGCACCGCGCGGCCCGCCGGCAGAGAACACCCTGTCAACAAATTGAAGGAGAGTTTTCATCCCACGGCGCGGGTCCTGGCCCCGGCCCCGGAGCCGCGCCAAACCCGCGGCATGTGAAATAAACGCGGTACCATAGTAAACCAAAGTAATAATCTAGGCGCGATTTGGCCGCGGTATGGCCGCGGAACGCGCGGCATAACCGTGGCCAAATCCGTCGTGTGAACGAGGCCTTAGAAACTTTAGTGCTCCTGAAGAATCCACTGAAAATAACAACAACATCTAGATAATTTGAGGCCTGGGCAGACAACTGGCAGAATGAGGTATTAGCATAGATAAAAACCAATGTTATGTATATGGGAAGTACCTGCCATTTACATATATGGAAAATCTCTGGGTAGAAAACTGATATGAAAAGTAATTGGAATCTTAGTAGACATTAAAGTTAACTGTAAGCAGCCAGTCAGGCGCACTGCAAAGACAAGGTCAGGGAAGCATCAGACGGGAAAGTTTGTACACGCCAAAGTTTAAAAACCACCCGTATTTTTGGTCCCCTTTTGAAATTTGGGAAATGGACTATTCTACATATAGCGACAGAAAAGCCGGGTTTCCCATTTTTTTTTGTATGACATTAAAAGGGAAATTTTTGACACGGGGAAGGCCATTTTTGTTTTATTTCCTTTTTGGGCCAAAGCGATAAAGTTATACCACCCGATACCCATAGAGGTACACAGTTTGGGGGGCCAATTATCAACATTTTGCCACAGGGTTTAATTTCCCCTAACTATTTTTCTGTAATATTTAAAGGGGGGTTTTTTCCCCAAAAAGTAAATTTAACGGGCGATATATTTCTTCAACAAACGGAAAAATGGACCAGCAGTTTTTCTTCAGCATAGAAAAAATTTTAGGGAAAAAACGGGTGCAAAAAGGAAACAACAGGGGACACTTTGGTTTTTTAGGTTTTAAATGCCATACTGTTTAAACCCATCTGCAAACTTTTTTTGGCAATAAATTTTTTTTCAAAGCTAAAAGGGAAAAAACCGCGGGGTCTTTTTTTGTTTCAGGGTTTGTTGAAGCAACTATTGCATTGGGGGTTTTCTTTGCCGGAGCCAGGATTACTTGCGGGCCACACTTTTTTAAAATAAGGGGGGAATTTAAAAGGGGCATTAACCTTTGGTGCAAAAGCCCTTGTTTTAATGGGGGTTTGTTTTTTTTTCCTGGGGTTTAGAAAAACAAGAAACCCCCTCTGGATGTAAACCGTTTTCCCCACCTCCCATGCACGTTCCGGGAACTCCATTCTCGTAGTTGAGTGAACATTTTTTTGGGCTAATAACCCCCAAAGGAAAACTGTATTGTGCAAAAAGTTTCAACGGGTTTTTGTTTTTTCCCCCTCTTATCTCTGGGGGGAAGAAAAGATAAGATCGGAGCGGGAAGCCTTCATTGCCCTTAAAGGAGGAAAAGGGGGGGTAGGAGACGGAAATCGCTGTAAATTTTTTTAAAAAAGAAAACCCAAAAAGGGGAGAAAACTCTGCAGGGGGGGAAGGTGGAGGGAGAACGGCTGGCCCCGGGAGCTGTTTTGAAAAATTTAAAAATTACAACCAGATTCTCAATACAGCGACACAGCATGTGACAAAAGAAACACAGCAACTGCTTATCCCCAAATACACTAGCTCCCCCCTTCCCCCCCCCCTTTTAAAAAGGCTCATTCATGGCCTGCCACCCTTTATAAGAAGTGCAAACTTTGAAAAGGGTGGCCAGACCACTCCTGGCCCGTATCTAATTAAACAATAAGAAACAAAGGGGCATCTAAGCAAGGCTGCAGCCCTTAAACAGGCTACACTTTTTTAATCAATTTTATTTAGAAAAGTGACTAAAAAACCCTTTTTGGAGAATCCCCCCTCAACATTAGTTTTGTGGAAAAACCCTTTTAAAAATTTGGTTGTGGATTTATTTATAAAAATTTTTTTTTTTTTTTTTTTTTTTTTTTTTTCCACTTCCTGCAGATTTGAAATTTTTGGGCTCGTTCGCTTTGGGTACCTTCAGTGGCCCCCTTTTTTTCTATTTTTTCTGTACTTTATCCCTTTTTTGGTCGGGTACTATATACCCCTAAAACCCCCTAAATGAGATCTGTAAAAAATTTTGTGGGGAGAAATCAAACTTTCAAAAAGGCCCCAAGGGGAATTTGGTGGGGCCCCTTCTAGCAAAAGGTAACTTTCCAGACAGGACGCCCTTTTTTTGGGGCCCGTTTCCCCCTGTTTTTTGTTGTCGGGTTTTGGGTTTTTGGGTCCCTTTTGGTTTTGGGCACAACACTAGGGGCATTTTTTGGGGGGGGTCCTGCACCTTTTGGCTTTTTCCCCACACTTTTTTGTACTTTTTGTCTTTTTTTTTGCTGAAAGTTTCCCATGAGATATTTTTTTTGTTATTTGATTTTTTTTTATCTGATTATCTTTAAAAGGGGGGTTGCCCTCACAAACAAGGTTTTCTTTTTATGTTAAACACCTTGCAGAAACTTGCCCCTTTGCAAAAAAAAGGTCCTTTAATTAGTGTCCTCCCCTATTCCAAAGATACCCCCTTTCTTGTAGGGGCCTCCCAACACTCCTCGGGTTTCGCTATAGCTTCAGACCTTTTTTTATCCCCCCCCTTTATGGGCCCAGCATTTGGTTTTGCTATAGCAACAGCCCTGGCTCCTACGCACCCAAATTTGGAAACAGTTTTAAACGCCCCGGGAAAAACAGGACTGGGGTAAAAAGAATCAAGGGTATGAGACAACCCCTTTGTTAAAATTTACAGAGGGGGGCGAATCGTTCTTACGAAGTGGAATTCTTTTAAAAATTTTTCGGGGAAAACCCTTTTCGGTTGGGAAAAACGAAGTCGAATTTTTGGGGTATTTTCGGGTAAAACGAATTTTGCTTTTGATTAAATAAAAGGGGCCCGCAAAGCAAAAGGGCCCCTTGGGGGGCAAAAGCACTCGGGGAGGAAAAGGGCTTACCCTTTCCATGACATGTGCAGAGGGGGAACCCAAATTTCAAGACCGGGGGGATTTCTTTGACGCACCGGGCATAAAAAAATTTCCGGGCCGACCCCCGGGGGAGTTTCACACTCCTCTCATGTCCCCCGGGGGAAGGGGGTCCGGGGCCCGGGAAAGCTCTTCGGAAAAATTAAAATTTTTAAAAATAGCGTTTTTTGGGGGGTATTTTCCTTGTCTAAAGAGATTTTTTCCCCTAATTTTATTTCTATTTCAAATTTTTTTTTGGGGGAAAAATTTAAAACTAAAAATCCATGTGCGTCCCTGCAGCTACATATACTTTCAAACCCAAAATTGGGATCTAACCATTTTCCCGTTGAAATTCATTTAAAAAACATCGTTTTTTTTTTACAATACAAATACCACTTCTTTTTTGGGCTGCACCTTTTCTATTGGGAAAATTTTTCATCCAGGGGTTAATTAAGCGTTTTTTGCTGGTTCTGACCCCAAGAAACCGTTTTTTTTCAACGCCAAAATTTTAAAAATTTTTTCCTAGCCCAAATTTCCCAAAACCCCAAAAAAAATTAAACAACTGTATCTTTGTTGTGTGGGCGGTGGGAAAACACGCAATTGAAAAACCCCCAACGCAAACAAAGCTACTAGTTTGTGCGGGTCCCAAAAACTTTTTGGGGCAAAATTTCATCCAGGGGTTAATTAAGCGTTGTTTTGCTGGTGTCGACAAAAAAAAAACCGCCCTTTTTCCCAAAACCAAAATAAAACATTTTTTTCCCGTAGCCTAAAAAAATTTCCGAAGGTTAAAAAGGGCCCGTTTGTGCTTTAAAAATTTTGTAAAACCACAGTGCCCTTGGGAAACGACACATACAAGTAAATTTTTTCCCCGGGCCATTTGTGGGCGGGAATTTTTTATCCAAGGGTTTTCCCAAGCTTGTTTTCTTTTGGGGTTTATTTGGAAATCAAAAACAGGGGGTGATTTTATCATAAAAACCGATATCAACATCCCAAAAAAGCTGAAAATTTTTTTAACAAACAGGGATGTTTAGACAGAAAAAGGTGGCAGGGCTCGCACCGCCCAGTTTCAAGGCACAAAAATTCCCGGGAAAAGGCCCAGGGCGCCGCAAAAGCAAAAGGGGGCGCGCACAGGGGTCACGTGAGGGGCCCCAACTGCCCTTTTTGTCATTTTAGCGGCTGTGTTGGGTTGGAACCAGCCCCCCCAAGGGTTCTTGATTGGGTTTACTAGGGCAACCCCCTTTTCCTCCCAGAACATCTGACAAAAACCCCCCCCAAAGCGGTGGGGAAACCCAAGTTTTGGGCATGGGCCCCCGGAGCGGGTCACGCCCTCCCCCTGTCCTAGCCCCCTCTGTCCCCCCTGTCCCTCCCGCCAGAAATCTACAATGTGGTCTTGGGGTCCAGCGCCACTAAAAATTTGCAGGAAAGAACAAAATTTAGGAGGGGGAACAGCAGCTACTTGGCGCGAAGGGAAAAAAGGGGCCAATAACCCCGCGTCTTGCAGTAGGCGGCAAAGTAAGGGTGTGGAAGGGGTGGGCCAAAGGAGGCAAGTTGGGGAAAAGGTCAGCCTGGGATACCCCAAACCGGGGATGAGGGCAGGGAGTGACGATGGGAAAAAAAATAATTTATATGTAAAACCGAAACCGGGACTTGGGGGGCCCGGGGAGGAAGGGCTTCATCATCTCGGGGAAGGGGGGGTCCAGCTTTCCGTCCCGGCAGCGGCGGGAGCCAGCAAGTGGGTTTGTGTGGCCTTTATTTAGGGAGGAAAAAGCAGCCGTGTAGGGGCGGGACCAAGCGGCCACGGGGTAAAAAACCCGCTTCGCATCCAAGAAAGTAGCCCACAGGGGCTCAGGGGAGGCAGCGGCGGCAGAAATCAAATCAGCGGGGCTTGGCGGGAAAATCCGATACTCGGGGTGTGGGGTTCCCTTTTCTAAGGGCACCGGAGGGGCCGAATAAGGGGATAGTAGAAAACTGTGGGAGAAAAAGGAAGCGTGGGGCCCGGGGGGCAACGTTGGCACCACTCCCTCGTCAAAACATGCCTCCCCCATCCGGTGGCCCCAGGAGAAAAAGTTGGGCCCGATGTGGTGGTCCCCCGCCGCCGAGCACAACGACAGCAGCCGCGCCCCGTGGCACCAAGGGCCCTTTTCAGCCCCGTCAAGGGGTCCACCACCTTTTGCAAAAAGGGGGCTGTTTTTTCTTTGACCCTCATCCCCCCGGTCCAGATGCTCCTTCTCCTCGCTACTCATGGCGCCTCATTCCCTTCAGCGAAGGGGATTGCAAAGAGACCAAAGTTAATGCGTCCCAAAACCCTCCTAAGGGGCCCGCCGACCGTGCTCCCCTTTCCCAAATTTTTTGGTACTGCAGTCCCCCCCTTTCCAAATGTTGGACTCTGCAACCCTTCAGGGGGGAAATAATGGCTTTTTGCCGACCGAGATGTAGAGTTCCAAGCCTTTAAATTTCCCTTTTTCCAAAAAGGAAATACCAGCAAATTTTAAAAAATGTAGAAAAAGAAGGTGGGCCCCGTCCTTGGCCCTTTTCGTTTTTTTTCCAAGTTTTCACGGGGAGCGCGGACTTTTGGAGCTGTAACAAAGGTCAGAAGGGGCCCGTACATGTTTCCCTTTAAAAGGGGCCCCCGGTGAATGGCTTTCCCGCCCCCGGGGACCCCAACAACTTTTGGGCAGGAGACCCCCGCTTTTTTCCCCCCACGTTTTTCAAACTGCTGCAACCCGCACCAATGTTTCCCCTCCTCCTCCTCCACCACCACCCCCCATCCAGCCTCCACAATACTGCTCCAAACATACCCCATGTTTTAGGGACAGCGGTTTTCACCAGTTCTAAAAACCTGGGGTTGCCCCGGCGAACGAAAGTCCCACTCAGGGGGGGGAACTCTCCGCTTTATGCACAAGAAATCCCATGTGGGGGCTTTTTTCCCGCCAACGCAAATCGGAAAAAAAGGGGGACGGACAAGGGAAAGGGAAAATGGGTTTTCTTTCGCTTTCACCCGGGGGAGGGATGGTCCCAAAGCACCCTGCATGGGGCACCCCCTGATTTAAACTGGTTTGGGAAAAGGTTTCCGAAGTCTTCCCCCCCGATCTTAGAAAAATTCTGAAAATGGCCAGGAAACTGTGGGATGCACTTTATCCATTCGTACAAAGCCAGGAGCACCCTCCTCGAGTTGCCGGCGGCAGAACGGCCTCCTCCAACACAAAATCTATAAAGCGATTTTTTCCACCCCCCTGGGAAATTTCCAAACCTTTCACATGGGGGACCGACTGGGAAAGAACAGAGAAAGGCCCTTTAAAGATTTTTTTTATGAACCAGGCAGAAAAGAAGTACCCCCCCGGTAAATTTGATTGGGCACCCCAGTGGGGTCTTATGGGGTGGACCGGCCTTTTTTTTGAGGCCCCTTTTGAGGGGGCAAAGTTAAATTTTTCGTCCGCCAGGACTAAAACGGGGTGAATAACGTTTATTCCACGCTTCATGGCCCCGGGAAAAGATGCTGAAAAATCTGTCTGGGGGAGGGGGGGGAGACGTAAACGATACATCTCGTGGGGCCCCCAATTTTAGTCCCCGGGGGGGACTGAAATGGGAGGGGGAGGGGGACATTGGAGCAAAGCATTGTCTGGTAAATGAGTGGAATTTTTCCCACCCATGCAAGGAAAAGGACAGACAAACGGAGGTGGATGGAGATAGGAAGGGTAGCAGATGACCCCCCCAAACACCGGGCAGTTTTACCATTTGGGAAAAGGGGGCAGGAGGGGGCCCCTCCCAGTCCCCCTTTTGGGCAGAAGGCCCGCCGCAAGCTTATTTGCCTGGCTATGACAGCCCCAATATCAGCATCCGGGAAGGGATGACTTTTTGGGGTCTCCACCCAATTTGGGGGCCCTTTTACACCGGACCCAAAAAAGGAGCCTTTTTCCCCCCTATTGAGAGGGGAAACAAACTCAAAAAACAAAAGGGGAAAACCACCATAATCATTTACCGCCGCCTATGTGCGGCAAATCAACACTCCTCTGACAGGGCGACCCCGGGGGGTTTCCCCAACGCTCACCGGGACTATGGCCCCACTGCTGGGGGAAGGGGGTGGGGGGTAGGGGCAGTAAACCCGCTCCATCAGTAGTAACCTAAGTCTTGGGGGTCACTGAGAGAGCACTTCCTTTCCCCCCCCGCCCCAGTGAGGAGGGCCCGTCGCCAGGGAAACAGCAGGGCCCTTGGGGGCCCCCTCCCTGAAACCCAAAAGGTTTGTGGCCTACTTGGAAAAGGGACTCTGACACCCCAGTTTTAAAAATCCGCTGGACTACTTGGGGGACCAAACTGGATTTTGGGGCAACTTGCCCCAGTTTTTCCCGTGGGGGGGAAACTTTCCCCGCCCCAGGCCAGTAGTGGCCTCAGAGCGGGGGTTCAAATGGGGCGGGGGAAACCATCGTTACCCCAAAGGGGAAACCCCGGGTTTCCACGGGAAAAGTGGGGAAAGACTGACCTTTTGTCAAGATGAACAGGGGTGGATCGGGCCCGGATTTTTTACACAAACCCAATTTCCTTTGGGCGCTCTGGGTTCAAACTACCTGCCCTCAGCCACAATTCCGAAGCCCCCCCTAACCCCCGCCTGGGTGCCACACACTCTGACAGTTTTCCCATCTGCCTTTCCACCCCCTTTTCCAATTGGAAATTTGGGGAATTTCCACCCACCTTAAAAACTCTGTCCCTTGGGGCCCCCTCTATGACCTCATGCGCGCTGCTTTTCCCCGGGCAACCACAAATGGTCATTTGTGCCACTCTCTGACCTCAAACTGCTTCTTTTGGCGCTGCCATTTCCTCCACAACCCGGGGTCATTGGGAGCCCCTTCCCTTGGGGCCCATCGCTGCCCGGGCCGTGACCTCGCTCAAATCCTTGTGCCACTCTGTGGGCTTCCCCTGTTTTTTTTGCCCACCTCCAGAATGTCATTGGCCCACTCTCTTTACCTCATGCGCTTTGTGACTCCTGCCGGGGGCCCTCCCACACTGTGTCAAAGAGGGGGGGCCCCCCGCCCGAAATTTTATGCTTGCTGCCCCGCCGGACCTTCCCGGGTTTCAGTCAAAAAGGCCCCTTCTGTGGCCTTTCCCCCTTTTTTTCCCCCCCCAGAATGTCATTGTGCCCACTTTCCTGATCTCATGGGGGCTTTTCGTCGTGGGCCTCCACAAATGTTGTTGGGCCACTCTTTTGGCCTAAGACTTTTTTGGGGGTTTTGGGGCCTCCAGAATGGGATTTGTTTCCACTGCCTGATCTCATACAGCCGGGGCCCCCCTACCCTCCACACTGTGTGTTTTTGCCCCCCTTTGGGCCTTAAAAAACTTTTTTGCCCCCCCTCCAGAATGTCATTGTCCACTTTCCTGACCTCATGCTTCTGCGCCGTGGACCTCCGCCTCAGTCATTTTTGGGCCCCTCTGTGCCCTTTCCTCTTTTTTGCCACCTTTTCCAAATGTCATTGTGCCACTTTCCTGACCTCATTTTTGCTTGGCAACCCGTGGGCCCTCACCTCCAAAACTCGGCACAAAAGTTGGCCCCCTTTAGCTCTACGTTTTTTTTTTTTTCCCCCGGGGCGGGTTTCCCAAAGGGGCTTTATTTAGGCTACTTAAACCCCCCCTTTATTTTTTTTTGGGCATTTTTTTCTCTCTTTTAATGCCCAGGGGAAAATTTTTTAAATGAAGCATTCTTTAAGAGCGGGCGGCAGTCATTTTGCGGGTTCCCTACAAAACACCAAAATTGTATAAGACCAAACCAAACTCCCCCCTGCATAAATTTAAAGCATTGGCACAACCAAAAGGGTTTTAAAAAGCAAACCCCGCCAGGGGTCCTTTTAAAACCTTTAAATAGCTTGGGTTTTTAATGCGATTTAAAGCCGGAAATAATTCGGAAAAA